>MU223914.1:2381541-2398593 GCA_018584345.1 Thuja plicata | reverse complement strand
AAAGGATGATGACCCCACGCACACTCAACCGGCCTATTCCATGCTAGTTAGATACTACTTTTCAATGAAATTCTCATCAGCATATGCTACGATGTCATACCTTTGACTTCATATTTGTTGTCACGGAGTAATTTGTATAAGAGTGGGTTTAATTGTTTTTTCTTGAAAATTTATTTCTTATTGGAGTTATGAATTCAAAGTTGGTTATGAGAAAATGATATAATAATATGAGACAAAGATCAACAAAGGAACATGCCTTAGAACTAGAGCTGCCATAGATGAATGAATAGCAAGGCTATAAAGAGGGACAACCATAATAACAGTCGTGGAGTTTTTTTTGGGGAATAAAGGGGCCGAGGAAAAGATAGTCACACAAACAACTTTTTTATATATTAAACATATTAAAGTATTACAACATTCTTATATTGAGCGGTATGTGCAAGATCATAGTGGGCTGAACTACGCTCTTAATTGGAATGAGATTTTAGAAAAATAGAGCTACGAAATTTGACTTAAAATTTTGAATAAATTATCAATCTTATATAAAAAAACATAAAATATGTAAGAATAGAATATGTAACAATTTGAATGTAGTTTCTAAGTTATTAACTATTTTTTGAAATTTCAATTCAATATTACGGAAATTTCAACAAAAAGATATGAAATGGGTGTATGTGTGACCAACTTAGCCACAATCAAATGATAATATTATTTTTACAAGATTCTAGATAAAAGTAGAAGATTCATGTCTAGATGTGACACTTTTTTTTTTATAATTTTTTTTCAAGTAAATAATTAATGTGAAACATAGAATGTGACATATGTTTCAGATTTGAAAAATATTATAACACTTGAAAGTTATATATGTTTTTTAATTAGTCTATAAATAAGGACTTTAGACGTAATTCAATTAGAAAACAATAATAATAATTTACTAAACTCAAAATTAGACAACATTTATATTAGTGGAAAGTTGAGAATCTCCTTAAGAAATCATTTTCATTTCATCAATTTCATGTCAAAAAAAAGTCGTTAGCTACATGGTCAAAGTCTCAAGATGCAAGTAAATCTTACAAGCACATTTTTTGGATTGAATATCCAGGTTTGGCACCCCCAAGCCAAATCCAATAGCAATTGTGAGAGAAATTCCAAGGTTGCAAATTTGTTTAAGAGGTATAGGATATCAAATGCATATCCAATATCGGATATGGATCGGATATAAGATGCAGATCGGATATCAGATACAAATCGGATATCCTACTATACAATATAATTAATATAATATTGTGTAGTAGGAAAAGGGGATCACCTAATAGGGTCTGAGTTCTCCCCAATTCAAAAGGCGCATTGGAATACAAATCCTCCTCAAGTCAAATTGGATCAACACCACAAGAAGAGATGAAATGATGCTAATATCAGATTTGGGTCAAGAGGGGCTTCTATTCCTTTGTTTCTTACAATTGAGAAATAAGATGAATGAAATAGAGATAACAAATTATTAAACAATCTAAATTTGAAATAAAATATGTAAAAGATGAAATAGAAATGAAATGTGTGCACCTGGAAGTAAAATGAGAATGATAGAGCTTTAGATTTGATTTTCAGATTGTCGTTATCCTGTAGGACCTGTAATTGTGGATCTGAGATCTTAGAGTTGTAACCTATTGGGCTTGAAAATTTCACTAATTTTTTGAGGATGTAGAATGTTTGGAATGTTCTGCACTCAGGGTTTTGACCTGAAACTTTACGGGGGTCTGTATCAGAGTCTACAAAATCTGGATCTGAAAACATAACTTCCTAGCCTGTACCCACACACAGAAAAATGGGAGAAAAGGTTGTGTGAATTGGTTTGCCTTGTTCAAACCCTTATTTAGGAATCAACATTGAAATTTGAAATGAAAATCATAACACAAAGGCTCAGTATCATGTTAATGTGCTTACCCTCATGGAGGTATGTTGGTATCGCTCAAATCCATGAAATATGCTTGATGTTTGTTTCCAAAATGTATATGTTGATCTTGTAGAAGAGATTTAGGATCAAGGATGTCTTCCCATGTACATGGATCTAATGAAACCGCTCCTAGATCTTGATTTTCTTAAATTTCTTGATCACACTTTGCAAGGAGAGAGATGAATGATAGAGATGGAGAGATCTTATTTGGTTGTTTGTGAACTCCACTAAGACAACACCTTGGGATAGAAAATCTAACACCAACTTGAAAAATATTTCCTTGATGAGATGGAAGAAAGAAGAAGAGATCTTGAATGACCGTGGCTTGAGATCTTGAAATCACCTAGCTTGCTTGAATGCTCTTAAAGAATTGATCACAAAATGTTTGCACTTGATAGCTTGATAGTACTTGTGGATATCAAAATGAGGAGATTTATAGGGTTTATATACTTCATACCTTATTTCAGGATTCAAAACCAAGCTAGGCTAGCCACCAGAGAAGAAAATAATGCAAAACCCTAGTCATATCGGGCCTTGGGGCAGATTTGGTGCAATTTTCAAGGGTGAAAAATGTTTGAAATGCCTTGCACCTTGAGAAATGTACCCAAAATGGAATGGGGGTGTTGGGATGATGAATAGAGGCCATGGTTTGAATTACAGGTTGTCGAGATCAAGTAAAATGGAAAAAAAAGATCTCAAAATCACAAAAGAGGGGTTATAGGTCCTAATTAAAGACACTAATAATATATCATTGTGTATATGTGAAATATACACAATGATATATAATATAGTTAATATAATTCACAATGCACTACAAGTTCTTTACAAACTTTATGAATGTTTAGATATACCAAATTGAATAATAATGCCTTTACACCATTGAAACAATTACTCTATACAAAGTATAACAATCAAATGATTTTACCTTCTGGAGCAACCACACAATCTAACTGTCTTCAACATAGGATATATAATGTTCAATGTCCTTGAACAAAAAGTAAATTGTCTTCCTTATAACTTTTTACTAATCTTTTAACAAATAATAGACTGTATAATTTTGTCTTTGACTGAAATTGAATATTACTTTATCAAATAAACTATCTTTCTAATAATTTTCCTATAGTTTCTTTTTGATAAATAATAATAATCAAGCTTTCAACTGAAATCATTATACCCATACTAGGGTTATTGTATTTACACACAATTTGTAGAACCATGAGGGATTTGAAAATCCAAACTAAACCACAGAACCCATTCACAATATTACAAACATATACAAAAAACCCTTCACAGTGACAACAAGAATGACCTAGGGTTAAGTAAACCAAAATAGTTATTGAGAGATGTAGGAACCCGACTAGGATTTAAATTACAAATTTACTGCATAACAAAATATTAACCATAGAAACTAATAACAAACTTTAACACAAATCACAGTACTGTCCATAACTATATGATAACCAAAGTAGGGTTACAGAAAATTCTTTGTTAAAGAAAAATTTACAGATTGAATAAACAAATAACCTTTTCTATAACAAAACCCTTTATAAAACATGAACTTAACAAAATAGGAAACCCTTTTACAATTTATAGTTTGATTAAAGAACCATTAATAGGTATACTAAAATGAAACATAGATTTGACATTGTTAATAAAATTCTAACTAACAAATCAAAATTGTAAACTTCTTAAGAAAAGGTGAAACAAAACAGGTATTAAGAGAACAAAAAATCTTGTACTCTGCCCTTACACTAAAACTGTAAGAACTTTGAACGCCACCTCATGCCCTTTCTATTGGAGTTGATGAAAAACATAACCCCACAGCTCCCAAGAATCACCTGCATGCAAACACTTGTCACAGAAAGAGAGAAGCAAAAGCTATGGAGTCCAGAAACAAAAAAACTCTAAAAGAGGAAACATCCTCAATTGATTCAATAATGGAATACAAAATACAAGATGATTCAAGATCAATAAAAATAGATTAAAATGAATTATAATTAATTGATTACAAAAAGGAAAAGAGATCAAACCTTATAAAAAGTGATCAAAACCTAAAAAGGGAAACTCTAGGTTGCATGATAATAATTAATATTAGAATTAATTATTATATGTCTGAAGTTCAGCTTAAGTGAATTGGAGATAATAAGTGACTTGAATAATTAAATCAAATGATTTAATTAATAAGTGAATTAACTTATTACTCTAACACCCCCTTTAAGATAAACTTAGGCAGTAGCTAAAACCTAGACACAACTACTGAAAGTAGGAAATGGGTCCCGACAACAAGACTTGATGAGGTACACAAGTAAAAAAAATCTCTGTAAAGAGGAGAAAAGGAGAAAACCCAGTGGGAAAAACCCCTCTCTGAAAAGAGATGAAGCCTAGTGAAGGACTGAAAAAGCCTCCAAACTGAGAATGTCCTAGAAAATAGGAACAAAGATCAGGTAGAGAAGAATGTGATCTGCATGAGTGCCCTCAAATGACACCACTCTAATCAAGATGGAAAACAAAGGAAAACATCAGAATTTGAAGATATAGATGGCAAAAACACCAAAATATGAAGAGTTGATCAAAAGAAGAACATGTAAAACACCACTGAAGCATGAAGCTACGAGTAATGTCAAACAATAACTGTCAGAACCTCCACTAAAATAGAATCTGATCAGGTAGAGAAGATAGTAATCAAATCTTGAAGAGATGATCAATCGAAGATGGAAGGATGTCTCCAACATAGGAATGAAAGAGTGTCCATATGGTAAATGATCCATCTCACCGTAATGCATCTAGGTACACAGCCACTGCATTCGCATAGTACATAGGAACAAATAATGAATACATAGATAATTCTATCGAACCAAGGAAGTATTAGAACCAATAGGAGATATGCTCCCTCCCATAATGTTGAGTAGGGAGAGGCATAATAGGTACGCTGAACTAGACTGCCAAGAATAACTGCATGATGAAGAATTGAGAACATAGAAAGTGCAATAGAAAGTACAAACACATATAAAGGATGGTGTCATGGAAGGATCACTCTCTTGACATACGTCATGAGGCTAATGTCATGGAATGAACACTCACTTGAAAAAGGTAAAACAACCCCCCCTATGACACTTTATAATGTAGTGCGAGTACAAACAGACACAAAAATGTCCAAGATCCCAAGCATGCGTCAGATGACACTTTATCCCAGTGCATTTGCAAACATGAAAAAATATAGAAATAGATGTCTATAATGATCAAGAATGACAATAAAGTTGTAGAAACATGAATAACAGCTAATAGGGAGTCACTCCATGCAAGGAAAATGATCTCAAGACCTAAAACAACCAATATAACCACCAGATTGCAAAATTGCAAAAAAAATTGAATAAAAATGTACTTGGAGTAGATTATAGGTGTGAGACCCATAAAATAAGATAGAGCATAAAACCATCTTTCTAACACCATGAAGAAGATGAAAAATGGAGTCCGGATGAGCAAGATATGGCTTCTGGAGTGCAAAAAAGAATCCTAACTTTGATTGGAAAAAACCATGCAAGATGGAAAAACAAGAAAATAAAACCTCCATATTTGGATAGATCTCAGAAAGATCTTTCTGACGATATAAGATAGGTCAAAATACGATATCGTATGTGCAAGATATCACAAAGAAACAATAGGTTGCTCATTATGAAAAAATACAAGTTTTATGACTAGTTGGTGGCCGTCAAATTTAACCCAGATCTCAGACCTGCAACTGCTAACATCAGTGGCATGGAAACTAAGGTAGCATGAAAACCAAGGCATTTTTACCTTGAAAAGTGTGCCAAAGCCGTGCATGCAAAAAAAGAGGGTCCAGATTTCAACTGTGTCCAAATTGGATGTTCCTTATATGAAAATGGGGGATTTTTGGCTTTTTGGACAAAGCTGTGATGTCAGTTTTTTCCCAAAATTAACTGAAAAATAACTCCCCCCAAATTCACCAAAATCTAAGAAAAAAACCTCTTGAAAACACAAATCTAAAGAACAAGGACAAATTATTCATGAAGAGAACAAGGGCATGAAGATTTAGAGCTCTGATACCATATTGGAGTTGATGAAAAACATAATCCCACATCTCCCAAGAATCGTCTGCATGCAAACACCTATCACTAAAAGAGAGAAGCAAAAGTTATGGAGGCCAGAAACAACAGATCTATGGAAGATGAAACATCCTCAATTGATTCAATAATGAAATACAAAATACAAGATGACTCAACATCAATCAAAACTTATTACAATGAATTGATTACAAGAAGCAAAGAGATCAAACCTTATAAAAGGTGATCAAAAATCTAAAAAGGGAAACTCTAGGTTGCATGATAATAAATAATAATAGAATTAATTATTATATGTCTAAAGTTTAGCTTAAGTGAACTAGAGATAATAAGTGACTTTAATAATTAAAATAAATTATTTAATTAATAAGTGAATTAACTTATTACTCTAATACTTCTTCGCCATGGTTGAAATAAAAAACTCAATCCCTAACTATTATGTACCCTAGCTCGAGAGAGTTCTTTTCAAAAATGAAATAACAAAATGACTTTGCAAAATAAGCTTTGGATATACTTTTCTTTTCCTCTTTTATATCATATGATTCATGCCACTTTTTAGTGCTCGTGATAAATTTTATTAACATAGTATGTCTTCAAAATTCTATGCCTTAGGATATGTCAATATCACAGGCTTTTATCTTGACAAACATGTAAACCTTTCAAATACATTTTCAAGACTACTAGTAAATATATATTTTATCGCAACCTTGATTACCTTATCATATATGAAACCAAGATCAATGAGACCTTTGTGAAAATTTATTACACAATATGCACTATAAGGAGCATCATGTTTTGAAATGGCAAATCAAATATACTAACCATAAACTGTAATGAATATGAAATGGGAGGACCATTATAATGAATATGCCTCAACATAAAATTGAAATACCAAACCAATGCCATTGTGGTATTTAGCAAACAAGTATACCAAGGAGAGATGCTACAAGAACACTTTATTATCTTATTTATTTGGTCATTAATGCCAACACATGGCAAAGGGAACAACATTGTTTAGGTGTAAAACATATCCCTCACATTCATAACCAATAAGAAAATATTCAATTTTCTACTTAATTTCCTTCTTTGTAGGTATGGTATCCCTTCCATTGTCACTAATGATAGTAAATATTTCAATAATAATGAACACAAAACCATTTTCTATGAATTCCATATAAAATAAGTGACACACACCATATTCCCCTCAAGATAATGGTCAAGCTAAATCTCCAATAAAAATATTATCAAAATACATAAAAATATTAAATGAATAATGTTTGGCTCTTTGGTGAAATGGTGGGGCTTCTTGCCTGTAGTGCCTAAAACCAAGGTTCAAGTCTCCATGGGGTCGCTCTCTACCGTGGTTCTCAATGGAGAGTTGTTACCTTAACCCTTGGTGAAATAGTGGGGCTTCTTGCCTGTAGAGCTTACAACCTAGGTTCAACAATTTTTAAGACTAGGCGTATTAACATTTTCTCTTAAAACGCTCTACAACTTCAACTAGTTCCTGCCCATTTGAATGTTGGGTTCTGCCTCAGTTCTGAATTCTTGTTTCTTCCTCATCCCACTCTCCACCGAGGGAGCTAGGAGGTGAATGTCTGGACCTATTCCTGTTCCTTGTGGGGAGAGATGATTTTGAACCCCCTTCGGCAAGGGTTGGCCCCTTTTTCCTCTGAGATGGTTTGAGTCGCCTGATGCCCTAACTGGTACCATAGGGTCCCCTTCTAAACCTGTAAAGGTGGATAATGTTGTTGTGTTGGGGGGATGGAAGATGGCGGTGTTGGGACCTAAGTCTCCTGACACCCCTGAGATGCCTGAATTCTCGACGGGAGAATGTGGTCCTGAAATCTCTGTCCTAGATGGAGTTGTGGAGGACATGTCTGTTGCCCTACACCTTGCCCTTGTTGGGAGGTTTGTTGCCTTTAGGCCCACCATAGAGATGGTGCATAGCTGGTGTATGGCTAGGTGGAAAGTTAAAGGATCTCTGTCAGTTTATGCTATGCCAGGGGGTCTGTTCCTATTCAAATTTAATGTTGAGGTGGATTTCAGTAGTGTTTCTATAGGGAGCTGGTACTATGGGAAGCACACTCTTCTGATGGCTAAATGGAAGCCTGGATTTAACCCAAAAATTGATCTACAAAAAGCTGCTCTGGTTTGGGTCCACCTTCTTGGTCTTCCCCTGGAATTCTGGGATAATAAAGTGTTTAGATGGATAGGGAACTCCTTCGGAAGTTATGTGACTGCTAAATCGGTTACTCTGACAAAGTCACGCCTGGTGTTTGCTAGATTTTGTGTTAATGTCACAATGAATAACCCACTTCCCAACTTTGTACTGCTTAAGTCCAAGTGGGGGAACTAGAACTAGGCCATTGTTTATGAAAATGCCACACTACATTGCCAAAAATGTGGGAAAAATGGGCATGTGGTGACTAACTGCAAGGGCTCTGCTAGGCCAAAGGAACAACCCATCACATGCCCATCGCCTAAGGTTAACAATGTTGAGTCTGATGTGCCTATGGTGAATACCATGATTGTACATCCTTCCAGTGATGGATTCCCCCCCCAAGGTAGTGAACTAGAGTTAGAAGGGTTAGTAAAGAACACAGAGACCGAGAAGATTGAAGCCCGCGAAAAAGGGCAGAGGAAGGAAGAGTCAGAAAGGAACACAGAAGCTGAGAAGGTTGAGGCATTAGAAGAAGGTGATATTTTCATAGTGAACTCCGTAGTGGAGATGGGTATGGCCCCTGAAGTTGGATAAATGGTCATAGTATTAACGGATGTCTCCAACACTATCATTAACAGTCCAAATGGTTGTGATACCAATATGGAAAACAAGACTTGGGTGATTGGAAGTGCTCTACTGGGAAAATTTTGGGGGGAAACATCTTCCACCCGGCAATGCGGTTTAGATTTTGGAGAGGAAATTATGAGATCATCCTCCTTGTCACCATAGATTCCGGTCCTCAACTGGTCAGAACCCAAAAGGAAAACTAGGAGCAAGAAGATGGAGGATGGACTGGAGTCAAAAAAGAAGGCAGATGTAGGGAGTGAAAACAAAGTGGGCTGCCCGACTGCTAAGGCAACCAGAGCTAAGGAAGCAGCAAGGGCCATTGCTAGTGGAAGGCAACTAACCCTGGAAGAATCTCAAAAAGGTAAAAGATGAAGTTCCTCTCATGGAACATAAGGGGCATGAACAACCTGCAAAAATAGTTCACACCAAAGAAGTATATTATGGAGCTCCGAGTTGATATGGTTCTCATACAAGAGGTTAAAATAAAGCATAGTATTTTTGCACCGTTGGTTTATAAAATTTGGCCTAGGGTGGCCTTCCTATACAGTGAAGCTGATGGGGCTTTAGGTGGTGTTGCTACTCTTTAGAATCCTAGTAAGTTATATAAAAAAATTGTTGTTTCTTCTCATAACTTTCTTGCTGTATTTTTTACTTTGAATAATTCCTCATGGTATATGTTCAACATTTATGCCCCAAAATCTAGAATGGAACAGGGTAGACTCTGGGGGGGAAATCTCTAACCTCATTGATGCTGACCAAGATTATCCTATTATGTGTGTTGGGGATTTTAATTCTCCCCTGTTTCCCTCTGAGAAATTGGGAGGGTGCCAAGATTAGTCTAATAGCATGCAAGAGCTAGCTGATTTCGTGAGGATAAGTGATTTGGTTGATATTGAGCTACAGGGCACGGGTTTTACTTGGTCTAACAATAGAAAAGGTAGGCACCTTATTCAGGTTAGGCTAGATAGGTGGTTGATCTATGGTAGGTGGGATATTGCCCCTCTGGTTGGCCTCTCACACCTCCCAAGGACTATGTCTGATCACTCTCCTCTGATTCTTGACTGGGTGGAGAAAGCCCGTGCTGGACCCCGGCCATTCCGCTATGAGATCAGGTGGCATTCTCACTAGGAATTTGAAGACTCTATAAAAGGGTGGTGGAACATGCCAATTAGGGGTATGGCTATGTTCAGAATAGCTGAGAAGCTTAAAATTATCAAAAGGCAGGCCCACAGATGGAGCAAAAATAAGTTCAGGGACATTTTCCAGTGCAAAAAAGAGATAGAGGAAAAAATTAAACTCCTCCAAAATGAAATGGCCATGGGCAATTCCTCTTTGGAAGCTCATATTGAGGAAGAGAGATGGAGGAATAAATGGAAAGATAACATCAAAAGGGAGGAAATCTTCTGGAAGCAACGATCTCGCATCCAATGGCTCAAGGAAGGTGACCGCAACTCGACTTTTTTCCACAGATCTGCTTCAATTCATAAGAGAAGAAATACTATCAAATCACTGGCTACTGGTGGGGTGGTGATGAGTGAGGCAGAAGAAATGGGTAATCATGCGGCAGATTTCTTTCATGACACTTTTAGGAGCCCACAACGGAGGGGGACTGACTCTGATAGCTCCCATCTTTTGGAGGCTATCCCGACTGTTATTTCTAGAGAAGATAATGATTGGCTTCTATCCAAGGTCTCTGAAGAGGAAGTCAAAATCGTGGTTTTCTCCATGGGGACTTTTAAATCTCCCGGTCTGGACGAAATTCCCCCGGCTTTCTTCTAGAAATTCTAGGACGTCATAAAATATGATATTATCCATGCTGCCCGTGATTTTGTTAGAACTGGAAAAATCCTCAAGAGAATTAACAAAACTTACATTGTTCTAGTCCCTAAAGTCCAAGACCCCAAGGAACTAAGTGATTTTTGGCCGATTAGCCTCTGTAACACAGTTTATAAAATCCTTTCAAAAATCATCACAAATAGGATCAAACCTCTCCTAGGTAAAATTATTAACCCCAACCAGAAGGGGTTTGTTCTGGGAAGGCAAATCCTAGATGCAGCTATCACTACCCATGAAATCATTCACTCGATGGATAGAGGTAATAATGCTGGCATGGCTCTAAAACTTGATATCTCTAAGGCGTATGATAAGGTGATTTGGAAATTCCTGTATGGGGTTCTAAAAAAGCTTGGCTTTAATGTAAATTTCATTAGAATTGTCAAGGAGGTGGTGCAAACTGTTGAATTTGTAGTTCTTGTTAATGGTTCTCCTTGGGGGTCCTTTAATCCAGAGAGGGGCTTGCGCCAAGGTGACCCTCTATCCCCTTATCTGTTCCTCCTAGTGGCTGAGGTGCTGGCCCATAATCTATTGAGACTGGAGGCTTCTGGCCACATTGCAGGATTCAAACCAGCCTCCACTCTTCCTCCGGAAATCATTCAACAATTTGTGGATGACACGTTTCTGTTTGGGAAATCTTGCATTAGAGAAGTGAGAGAATGGAAAGATTTGCTGAATGTTTACGCGGAGGCTTCAGGTCAGGAGATTAATTGCAGTAAAAGAAAAATTTACTTCTTTAATTCTGAACAAATAACCCAATTGAAAATTATAGAATGTATTGGTTGTAAGGGTGGTATACTTCCCGACACCTATCTCGGGTTCCCCCTCATTGTGAAGGAATTCTCCGACCCTTTCTGGAACTACATACTTGAAAGAATGCAGAAAAAATTGGTAGGATGGAAAGGCAAGGTCCTAGGTAATGCGGGAAAGCTCCAACTTCTGGCGGTGGCCCTCCAAGGAATACCAGTTTACTTTCTATCTCTTTTCAAAATCAATGACAGAACTGCAAAGAAACTGGAAAAAATCCAAAGGAACTTCCTTTGGTCCGGAATGGACGAAAAGACTAAAATGAACCTGATTAGCTGGGAAACAGTTTTCCAACCCAAGAAGGTGGGAGGACTAGGAGTGAGAAAGATAAAATATCTTAACAAGGCACTAATTACCAAACTTGGGTGGCAACTCTTTAAAGGTAACTTGGGTTGGTGTAAAATTTTGAAGGCCAAATACTACTTAAATGACCAATTCCCCATGGGTCAAAACTACCCCACTAGATCTAAATTCTAGAATTTCATGGTGAAAAGTAAAGGATCCCTCCTTAAAGGCTTAAAATGGGTAGTGGGTGACGGTAAGAAAATAAGTTTTTGGGAGGACTGGTGGGTAGGAGATAAACCTCTCAGTAGAAATAAACTTAGTCTCCTCAGAGATCATTTGGCTTCTCACTTTGGAGACAAAGTTAGTGACTACATTTCTCAGGATAAGAAATGGAAGAACCTTGCAAATGCTTACCATGACCAAGAGCATATCCCACCCCACATTATGGAAATATAGAAAATGATTGCTGAGATCAAGATCCCCATCTCTCAAATTGTTGACAAGGCTATGTGGTGTCACAACAAATCGGGGGAGGTTACGGTCAAATCTTCTTACCATGCTAACATTAAGGCTCTGGCCGATGAGTTGAGTTGGGGAAAGGTTTGGCTCCCCCAGCTCATCCCCAAAATTAATTTTTTCTAGTGGATCGCTCTTCACGGAAAAATCCTTACGTTAGACAACCTCCAGAAATGGGGGGTCTAGCTGGTCAACAAGTGTGTTCTTTGTAAAATGTAGGCAGAGACAATAAATCATATTCTTATTCACTGCCCTTACACTTCTCAGGTGTCGGGAAAAATAATGAGCAAACTGCAGCTGGACTGGGTCTTTTTGGAGCACTTAGACCAATTCATTAATAACTAGGGTCGAATTGCTGAGCACCCTCTCATTCACATCCTTTGGTGATTATTACCCCTGCATGTCTGCTAGGGTCTATGGAAGGAACGAAATAACCAAATTTTTAGAGGAGAAGATAGCAATGTTGAAGGTATAGTGCGACTGACTGTGAATCTTCTGAAGGAAAACCTGGAAACCTATCGTTGGAAAATCCCCCCATCCCCCCAAGGGACTAGAGTGTATGATAGCCAAGGAATGGGCTCTTCTCACTTCCTTCTATGTGATGGAAAACTCCAAAATTGTGACAAGACTGAACACTAAATGGTCACCCCCGGAGGGAAACACAACCAAGTTGAACTTTGATGGTGCTGCCTCTAATGGCATTGCTGCGGGAGGAGATATTTTTAGAGATCATAAAGGACACCTTATCCTAGCTTATGCAGTCCACCTAGGAAAGGGATCTAATAATTTGGCTAAGATGTCTGCCCTCCAATGGGGTCTAAAGGTGGTGTCTGATATAGGGATTAAAAGATTAATCATAGAAGGTGATTCCAAAATTGTTATTGAGCTAGTTAAAGGGAACTATACTACTGGCTGGATTTTGGCAAATGTGCTGCATGACATCTATTTGCTACTCGCTAGGTTTGATGAATTCAACCTACAACACATTTACCGTGAAGGTAATGCGGTGGCAGACATGCTGGAAACCATGGGTTTTACGGCGAATAGCTTAAGATGTTGGAGAAACTTAAACTCCCTACCCAAGCATGTTATTCGGCTTGTGGAAAAAGAAAGCAAATTTAATAATTTCTAACAAGGCTGATGTTGATTGGTCGAAAAAGTCGGTGGGCAAGTTCACGAGGCGCTGCATCATTTCAAATTTTATAAGAGATACGAGATTTGGTCATATTAATTATCGCCAACTTGAAAGACGGGCTATCAATGCCATTTTTAGAAAGAGTATGAGTTTTTTCAAATTAAAAGAAGATGTGGAGCATAACACGCGCAAGGGAAAGAATGAAATGACTGATGTAATTAATTGCAACATCAAGCCTTTATGGTGAAATCATTTCTTGATATGCAAAGCTTATTCGCTTATATCGGCAAACCATGTGAATAGTACGGGCCAACTCTGTGAGAAGGCGGACATTATTACCACTTGGTTTTTTGTTTGGAGACAAAAGCGCTACATCTATTGGGTTTATTGCTTTGCTTTGGTGAGGGTTGTGCTGAAAAGAGGAAGGAAAGGTGGGATGTTGGTTGAGACCAAGGAGGAAGACTTGCCTGAATACAGCTCAGAGATGGGCAGAGATATGGTGCGGGTGGAACCCGCTAGGATCAAGGATGATTTAATCAAAAATCCATGCATTCTCAACTACCTCAAGGAGGGTGGTTTCTTCCCATTCATGAAGGCTATGGGCGGCAGTGATGAACTGGTCTCTCTACAGTTGGTGAAAACTTGGGATGAGCGTAAAGTAATAATTAATGGAATAACATTTGAGATTAATGAGGAGGTTATCGCGCAAGCCATGGGTCTCTCCATAGAGGAGAAAAAATGGAAGATCACCAAAAGCCGTGATGACACCCATATGAAATGTTTCTTTAAAAAAGTGGAGATTCCTGAATGTTTTAGGGAAGGATTCAACAGATTGTCACTGCCCGACCCATGGAATGAAATGTGCCTTGTTCTAATGAAGTACATCACTCTGGAAGGCCGCTTCAGCACCTGTTACAACTACCATTTCCCTCTCCTCAACCACTTCAGGTACAACGATTCCATATCCTTTCCATTTTTTCTGCTCCATTCAATGGAAGCTTCTATTCTAGAAGTTAGATAAAAAATGAAATCTAAGCAAAATTATTGCATCCTCCATCAGGGCTTAATGCTTTGCCTTTACAATTTCCATTTAGCCCTCTGCCCACCTAGGACTATTTCTCTTCATATCTCCACACAACACACTAAGAACCCTAATGAGCTTCAAGTCACGCTATCCAACCCCACGACTTCCTCCAAAACCTTGGTTTTCAAGAAAAATAAACTGAGCTCGACCGACGGTGACCAAATCACCATTGATTCTAAAGATGAGGAGGAGGAGAACGACAGCAGATGGAGATCTAACAGAATAGCCACTAAAACTAGATACAAGAAAAAAGCTGTGAGAAAGAGGTGCACTGAAGAGGAAGAAGATTTAGAGGAGGAAGAAGATATCAAGCAGGCAACTAAGGGGAAATCTAAAATGGGAAATAAAAATAAGGTCGAGGAGAAGGATATGGAAAAAAAGAAGCAAAGCCCTATTATGGAGGGGTCTATGAAAAGCCATGACTCTCAAGTCTCGGCTAGTTTCGGTCTCCCCGCCTATGACCTCTCAAAGAAAAAAATCTTTGAGGAGACGAAAGCCGACTCTCCGCTCCTAACTTCATAGTCCCCTAGCCCTAGGGTGGTTATAAATATTACCCTGGAGGACCCTAAAAAAATAGAATATAAACTACTTGATGCTGTAAGTGACACCCCCATTGGTAATGCTGGTCCTCAGGAGTTGTTGTCTGACCCCAAGGTGGAGATAAAGGAAATGAGAGCAGAAATCAATAATCTCAGGGAAAGCTTCAATAGGATTGCAGATTTTGTAGTGAAGGTCATGCATGCAAATGCCACTACACCCCAACTCCTTCACATAGAGAAAATGAACCTGGGAGGTGAGTGTAAGGATGAAAAACTATACCAGTTCCTTGCGGACGATTGGCTGAAGCTCCTGTTGAAAGGCGGGGAAGGTAACCCCAATTAGCCCCCTTTTGACTATGGTTAACCTTTTTGACTGGACTTTCCGGTTGGGCAATGTAGGCCTATTTGATCTTCGTTTAATTTCTAGTTTCTGTTATCTGTCATTATTTGCTGTTAACGATAACTCTACTGTTAATTACTACCACAGGCTGGTTACCAATCTCATGGTGAGGTTGGGGCCTGTTAGGACTACCAGACTGATTTTTACTATTAATTACTATTATCTGTTGTTTTTTATAGTTAATGTTAACTTTACTGTTAATTACTACCACAGGCTAGTTACCAACCTCATGGTGAGGTTGGGGCCTGTTAGGACTTCTAGGCTGGTTACCAGCTCTGTGTTGGAGCTGGGGCCTATTGATTTTCTTTCTTGGTTTTTGGTTTTCAAAATTGGCATAGGTTGAGGGTTTGCTATGGGTGTTTTGCTGGTTTTCGGCACTCCTCATGCTGGTTTTCTGTTCAGGTCAGCCCCTAGTTTTGGCTACATTTTAAAATAAAAAACATTGTCATCTTTCATTTTATCATACCTTTCAACCTTATTGCACTAGTATTCATACCCCTACTAGAGCCATGCCATATTCCCTTGTCTTTGGAGTTGTAGCTATCCTACCCATTGAAATTAAACTATCCTCTTTGTGCATCTACTTGCATGATTTTTTTGGTGACGAAGTACATTGATTTTTTTTTTGGATTAAGGTAAAAGTAGTGTTTGAAGGGAGCCGTAACCCTTAAAAATAAAGTACAACCCTAAACAAAACAGCCAGGGCACCAAGAGATAGGCAATACAGAACCCACCCAACACAGACTACCAGCAAAAAAAGCCAACTGTCCCAAACGAGCACAAATTCAGTTGCACTGAGGGAAGCAGACTGGGAATGGTCCTGATTTCTCATTTTCTTGTAAATACGCATTGCTGCCACACAATCCCCATATGGGTCATGACTGCCGTTCTGAATCTTATACCTGCCAAAACATAAAAACAAACATCTTTTCTTTGATATTATCACTGTGCATTGGCATATATACTTTAAACAGAACCTCTAAATCAAACCCAATAGACAATTATCTTTTCTATAAAAATCATAAATCCCAGAATACTAGTGACCAATCTCATAATGATTGAAAAGTTAAGAACTTATTTAGAAATTGACAGACTGCTTTCTAACAAATGAATGCCTTCGATATGTGCAGTATAACACTTAAAAAATCAATTTATCTTGCTATATTTCTTGTTCACATAACAACCAATGAATAAGGTGCAGAATCAATTACCGTAAAAACGATTGAGAGAGATACTTGAGTGAATTGCTTGTTTTATTGCTCTTTAGCAGTGGAATGTGCTTAGCAGTGTCCCTGAAAAACCAACATGTGTAAATACTAAATTATGAATTCATATTCTTAATTTGAACCTCATCAAATCATAAGGTGATCAAAATTTCATATTTAATATGGAAACCTGATCAGAAGGGTAGGGTATTCCAATCCCAAGCATTGCAACTCATGATCTAAGCCATGCCCAACAAGAACCTTGGATTTTCCACCTTTCAAACGAATACGCCAAATTGCTTCTCCATTACATAAAATCTACTGAATCATTTCTTGCACTTGCTTGAGTGTCATGGCATCCATAAGATGTTCTGGATTGATGCCAGTGACATCATATCTATAAACACCATCCACCATTTTAGTTAAC
>MU223914.1:2298518-2342836 GCA_018584345.1 Thuja plicata | reverse complement strand
CCCTCATCTTCTAGTTCTGTATCATCATTCTTCTCCATGTATGTTTCTTGTTCTTTGATATCTTTAGCAAATTGTCCATTCTTCTACACATAGACTGCCTGCAAATAAATGAATAACTCTTAAAAAAAGATGACAAAAACCACATATGTTCCATATATTAATGGCAATAAAGTTGGATCATCCAATGAATAAAAAAGAAGGGTTAATTCCTATCAGCCAATATAAAATTAATTCATGGTTCCTTAAAAAACTAATAAAAGTCATTTGAGCTTTCGAGGGCACTGCCCTTGAAAACATCCACTAGGCCGCTACCCCTCACCCCCTCCCTATACTATGATAGGGACCATGCCAGGGGCGCTGCCCCTAGACCTCACAAGGGGCACTGCCCCTTGATCTCATCTTGGGAGCGCTGATCCCAAACCCTCATTGAATAATTTGGGGGGTAATTACATAGATAAAATAGAAAAATTTAACCTTCGAGTATGATGATTGATTATGTGATTTTCTTCAATAATGAAAGATTCGCCAAAATTTTCATACGTTTGAAAAAACATTCGTCAGTAAAACTAATATTTTATCCTTTTAAATTAAAAAATTTCGCCAATAATAAATTTTTTTTCCTCCTAAAATAGTGTAGGATTCATTAGGATTTTACATATTTTCGTAAGGTGGGTTTCTTAAAGTTATCCCTGATCACCATCTTGCTTCTCAGACTCATAATTGGAATCTTTCTTTTTCTTCTTCTTCTTTGCATTGCTTTCCAAAATGTCCAAATTGTCCGCAGTTCCAACATATTGCCTTGGACTTACCAGGGGACTTAGATCTCTCCTTATTCTTGGACTTAGAATGACCATCCTACTTTTCATTCTTTCATCTTTCTCTTGATCTTACTCAAACACTCAAAACCTATTTGACATTCAAAGAGACCTTCCTTCTCTTCTCCTCAGAAAGTAGAGAACCACCAACATCATCCATCTTCAATACAATTGAAGTGCTCCCTATGACCATGACAAGGTTGTCCCATGAGTCTGGGAATAGACAGAAATATTTGGCACCTTTTTTCTTCATCCATTGACACCCCTACTGAGGTCAACTGAGTCACCAACATATTAAAGCTTTTGAGATGCTCATAAATTCATCCACCTTCTTCCATTCTCAAGGAATACAATTTCTTCCTCAAGAAAATCTTATTCACAAGTGATTTTTCTTTGTAGATCTCACTTAGCTTCTTCCAAAGCTTCTTCGAAGTAGATTGTTTGTGGACATTTATCAGAATTGAGTCAGCAAGACACAATCTTATGAGACCTTTAACCTTTTTATCCATTACATCATATCATGCAGCTAAAGTTGGATCCATAGGCCGATAGACATTTTCATCCACTGCATCCCATAGATCTTGATCAATCAGCAAATCTTCTATCTTCAGCTTCCACATTTCAAAGTTTGAGCTAGAAAAATTCTCCACATTAGTTGTCCCTGATATGCTTTCCATATTTACTATCCTTCAATGCAGAAAATGAAATACTCTACACAAGTTCCCACTTAAACCTTGATTAGGTAAAAAAACATTGCACCCAACAAATAGAGCCAAGACTGGCTAGGCTCTGATACCACTTGTAAGGAAGAAAGGATATGCGGAAATGCTTCCTACGCTAATCTTGAGAGGATGATTATGAAAATTTTAACATAACTATTATAGTGATTTCAAGAAACATATTCAAGTAGAAACAAAATAACAATAAACACATAACATAGTGATTATTGTGGGGATAACCCTTACGAGAGAAAAACCCCACTTTCTAAAACCTGCATAATATATTATCAAAACAAAAAATATTACAACACACTTGCAATGAAAGTTCTTACAAGAGTATCACCTCAAGTCAAGCTTGGAGGAACTTCATTAGCATCCTTCTAGCACCTGATCTTGCAAATAAAACTCAATGCTCAAACTCCTCTGCAAGCCCTCCTTTTATAGGCTTCTCACAACCTAGAAACCACTTGTAGTTTAAAAAACCATGAGAAAAACCTCCTTAACATGTGTTTCCCACCCTTGACATGTGTTTCCTAAGATAGACAAAATCCAAGTTAAAAATAGTCTCTCACCTCTAAAGTCTTATCCCCTATATTTGACCCTTATAGTTGTCATGAAATGTGTCATAGCATCTCTAAAAATGGCCCTCCTAGATTATACTATGGACATGGCATCTTTTGACAACTAATATACCTTTTAATAAGGCACGAACACAAAGAATTTTGTGAACTACATTTTAAAACTATTTCTAAGAAAGATTATAATTATGGGAATTATTATTGAGAATAAGATAAAATAAAATTGAAAATATTATCACTAGAAACTCTAAACAGAAATAGTATCTATAAGATAAAAATAAATTAAAAAATGTAAACGCTCTTTAATCTATTTGCATAAGAATATTATATGTCCATATTTTGATGCAATAATAATGAAATATAATTTATTATTGTGAGTAGAATGTTGAAAAGTATTATCTCATTATAAATGTTTTGTTTTTTTTGAGCGAAAATGGCTGAGTGATTATAATTTTTATTTATATATAAATCGGTTTCAAAGGCTCAGGAGGGAAAAAAACAGATAAGAAAACCCTCCTTCATTGCCAATACATACATAAACATGGAAATCCCCAACTTGCCTATGGTAGAAAAGTTACGAAAACCCAACCCACACAAATGGCTCAAACAGACGCCATGATATCATATGACAAATGAAACCGATCCTTTAAAACATATTCCAAGTATGTTTGGAGAGAGCAGGGAGTAAAAAACTAGACGATTGTCTAAAATCATTGTCTGCTGTAAATGAAGGCCCAAAAGCATATTCCCAATCCTCTGAGCATCTACTCAAAATGCTCGACAGTCCCTCTTACTATGGCACCCAAGCCTATCGGTAATAATCACCACAAAACCAGAGACTAAACAACCCAAAAAGCTGAGAGTGTTGTGAAAATTTAGAAACTCAAAAAAGATTTCCCATATGTCCATTACCTAGGTTTGACCTTACCATGACAGTGGCATGGGCATTTGCATTGACGGCTAGAGGAGACTGATTCTGAATAAGAAGGTGATGAAAGTGAAGGTGAAGAAGTTCATATAACCGGTATTGCCAAACCATTGTCGTTCGAATAATTGAGAATGATAGCCATGCTATCAAACAGGTTGTATGCGTCCGCCATGATAGTGGTGGGTATAAATTCCACCAGAGGGCCCGTGCTTCTCCTAAAGGCTGCAGAATCCTTAGCTGTGATGTCAAGCTCAAAGGAGTTATACAGCTTAACAATTTCTAGATCCCGATCCAGCCGACTAGGAGGAAACAATCCTCCTACCCAGGCTTGTGATTCTCTCAGATCATAACCCAAAATAGTCTTATGAATGGTACCAATGGTCACAAAATCAGGATTAACTACCCTTTCTACCATTTCCATGAATGGAATATAATCCTGGGTGAGATCATAGAAATTGGATAAGAAAATTGAAAGCACTTGGGAATGAAGAATGCTGTGGGGCGAAGAAGGAAAAAAGACATCTTCACCAATAATTGTACAGACCGCATCCAAAATGGCTTGTGGAAGAACTCTGAAAGCCACCCTCATGTGGCGCTGGAGATAGTCATCTAGAACAGGACACTCCCATTCTAGGCTTGGAATTCGAATGCGATGATTAAAGGGGTGATACTCCATCTAGAATGAAAATGAACACCACTGAGACCTCCTTAGAAAAAAGCCAACACAAAGCCTAAAGAAGAGAGCTGAAGCCAAGAAAAGCCAGACAATGGAAAGGATAAAATATGAGGACTCTAAGCCGAATGAGAAGGTTAGATAACTGACGCCACAAAGATAGACGAAAAGCCCGACCCATGTGAAGAGAGCTCGTACTGCACTTGTTGGCTTCGCATCCAAGCTACCAAAAACCAAGGCACCATCTCAGCAAATAAAACTAAATACTCTGTGCCCACATGCGTGAAGAAACTTGAAGCCGGCACGAGTACCAAGCCAAACGTACTAAACTTGCTGACGTGTGCACCCTTACAATTAAAATGGAATAAATAATATTTTATTTAATATATGAAATATCTCTTATAAAATGTAAAGAAATAATTTCCTAATTTATCTTTTATATAATCAAAATCCCTATTTCTATTATGTGTTGAGTATTTCTATCATATGTTGAACTACTTGCAAGCAAAACAAATAGTACACTAAACTTAAAATTATAATTCCACTTAACAATAATTAAAAGAATTGATTTACATTTATTTATGATTTAGAAATTAAAAACTATATTTAATCCAATATATGAATTAGAGAAACAAATAAACTATAACATACATTTAAACCTAGTATGGATTTGCTAAACTTGTTAAATGTTCTCATAGTCAAACAATTCAGCTATTCTTTTGCTTTAATGCTCAAGAGATCCATTTGGTGCTCCCTGAAGCTGAGCATTGCTAGTCTACCAATGGTGAAATTTCTTAAATCCTTTGCAACAAATTCATTTGTGCATAACCTATCATCATGATAGCCATGAGACCACATTTCTTTTAGACATTTTGTAAAACCATTCACATGCTTGCTGTGAGATTCTACATTTTAATACACTACATGAGTACTAGGAGGGTTGCAACTAAAGCTCCCATTTTAGCACAGGAATGGGAGGATGCAGGTGAATATTCCATTGCAATGTGAGGACATATATGGTGAGAGAAGAAGGGAGAGTTTAAAAGACATGTAGTTCTAAAGAACTTTTTTCCATGTTGTTTATGTAATGAACTTTTAGTATCATTTTTAACTCAGTACATGACTATTAGAATGTCTTGTTAGTGCAACATTAACTCTCCTTTCAATTGCATGCTAGAGTCAGGACACATCAGAGTAGCTATGTTTAAGCTAACTAAAGAGAGCTCTTCCTATTTTGTTCCAATAATTTCTGCATGATTTATGTTCATTCATTGGTTCTTTGTACAAATCATGTACATTGTAAAGCATTACATGGAATGATAGATTGAATTTTATTCTTGAACTGTTCTGTTCTTTTTCTGCAAGTACTATTTTATTTTATTTTTTTCTTTTCAATAAGATCTGCGTGCAGATTTAGAGGTGCAAAATTCTACATGTCATACCCTACTCATCTCTCTATAGCCGTAAGACAAGACAAATTTCATATAATGATATTACTATAAGAATTTAACTGTATAGTTTTTTAATCAAAATTTCATAAATAATTCAATCTCATATCTTTTTATTAAGAGTGATATAAATGCTTGTTTCCTTATCTTTTCAGTTTTATCTATTTCCAGTTCATTGTTTACTAGAAAGGAGGCATCGTGTCATATAAATCTGCCCTATTCTAGGTAACTTATTTGTGGATTAGAAGCCAAAATTAGTAACTCAAATATTCTAACCTTATCCATCTCAGGTAAAAGTATAAATTATTGACCGTTATTGAATTTCCAGCCATTTTTTAAGGAAGAGAATAACAGGTCAGTTTTATACCGGTTCAAATTAGATAAAAGCATCTCTAGCAACTAAAATTGAGTCATATAGGAAGAAAATAGAATCTACCAATGCTGCAATTCCTGAAGGTCAAATTTCCATTATTTGATCTGACGTGACAAGTTTTGACATAGTGAAAACATTATTTTGATTCGAGACATAACAACCCTTTCAAAGTAAACTTGTCCTTTTAATATGTTTGCCTTCAAATTTAAGACCTGTACCTACAAAAATTTCAAATAGAAGAATAAAAGAAAACTAGAATAAAGATAGCCCATGGAACCAGATTTCTTCGAGATTTACTAAATAATTAAAATGTTTCAACCATATCCCTACATTTTGGACCTCTATATAAAATTCCCTACCAAAATTCACTAAAAGCTGGCAACAGACGTCGGACATAATCCATTGACTATGAGAATATCAGTTTTGGATGCAGGATTTATTTCTCAACAGAACATGTTACCTCCCATTGCAGCAAGAAGCACTCTCATATTCAAGCATAACCTATTTGGTGTAATGGGGCTGAATCGCACCACAATGTTGTCCTTGAGATACAATTTATAACCTCTTATATGATTGCCATTGAGCTATGTCTAACTATACTTTTTAAGATTCACTTTTAGATGTGTATAGACAATTCATGTATGTACATAACTAAATCTTATGCAAAAATTCAAACATATAACTTTTATATTTGATATATATAAAGCATTTTAGCTCAATGTCTATGCTTAAATATTTGTTTGGATGAGTTATAATCATAAATATCTTTTGGAAAACTTTCAAATTGCAAAATTTTGTTGTTAGTTAAATTTCTAGATGGATTGAACTGATAATGATGAAATAAGGTTGAAAACAAAAAGCAAACATTCAATACATTTCTACCATGTTAAGTTATGGTTCTCATTCATTTTCAATCGGTTTTTAGATGTTCTCAATCCTAAACACTAGATGATTCATTTGAATTAAGGTTAGTCTTTAAACATGCCACTCTAGTATGTAGTATTTTTCGTCTAGAATATTGTTAATAAATACTTTGTACATGTTAGAGAGTATTGACACTAGAAATCACCTATGACTTAGGAGACACCTGAGTACATTTAGAGATGGACATTTTGTTTAGACTTAGGAGACACCTCAGTATACAAGAAGATACGTAGAATAATCTTAGCTACACTTAAAAGCATTTGTAGGCCTTACTACGGTATGAAAAATATAGAATTATGTTTGGACAAGAACTCTTGAATCTAGTTGTTTGGTTCTCATTGAGCTCATTAGGGATCAAGTCTTGCTGCAAGCAAAGGCTCCGATATCATAATGGATGAGGCCGGGATCGTGCCCCAGGTGGATTTTAGCGGGATGGATACCCCTCAGTCCTTAGCTCTAAGCCAAAAAGGTTCAAATCCTTGATTCTGAACCTTCAACAGAAAAAACCTTTTACCTGTTAATAAAAAAAAATATAAAAAAATATAAAGACAGAGAAAAAAATTCTAGTTATAAAAGCATTCTTATCACTCATAAATTCTAAGAACTTAAATGCAATTTTGAAGTTTCAGTTTATCCATGCAGACAATTCTGAGTATAGAGTTATAACGTTGTAACAGCGCATAGTTAAACATTTACAATTTGCAAGGAATAGTATGAAGACAAGGAGGTTTAGTAAACTTGGGCATGATTAAAGGCCAAACATGTTATTATTCACGATGTCTTTGAAGTTGTTAGATCATAGACTATCTATAAACCATTGATTTTAACTACTTCCTGATTTTTTTTTCTAATCACAAATTTTAATGGAAGTTGACAGTTGTGTTAATAGAGATGCTCTTTTGGCACATTAGAATTATATTTCATGACATAGCATAAGCAATACATAATCCGGCTAGAATTATTAAAGTCAATTAAATCACACCTTAGAGTTAGAGGCTGTGTACGCTTTTCTTACTATTATCAAAATTGACTAAATTATTCAGGAATATACATTAAATGACTTTATTGGAGATTGTTTTCTAACATGGCTCCCAAAAGTTATAGCATGCCGTCATACATTGACCAAAACTAACATGATTGATAGGAGGGAATACTCGCTAAGGTCAACCCGTGAAGAATCTTCCTTTTTATATTTTAGATAAGGTGGTGAGGAAAGGGTGGTCAACTCAACAAGCTTGGATTCCTCATTCCTCAAAATCAGATTTTGGTATAAGGCATTTTCCATGAGGATAATTGGGTACATTTATAGTGCACCAAGCTTTTCAATTATTCCTTTATTCTTTTTAAAAGAGAGAACTTTTTCTTAATGTTTATTATTATCATGGTCTTTTTTCAATGTTGTTAAGAAGTCAGTTCTTATTTAATAATTAAAAAATACTTAAAAATGTAATGTGAAGTTTTAAGATTCATAATCAATGTTTAATTTTATCTAGTAGCTTTTGTAAAAGATGAGAAGATCTACTCTTGGAAAATATGCAAACAACCTTGGAATTGTTTGTTTTAGGTTTCAATTAATTGATTTACTCTTGGTTTTAATTTCTAGAGCATTGTTTTCTACTTGTTCTTTTTAATTTTATCAATAAATGCATTTTTTAATTGAATGAAAAATGTTCCATGACATGTGGAATCTTTCTAACTTTAAATTGTACAATTCAGGAGTAGCTAAAGCATCAAATTCATCTTAATTATTATAAAAATTACATTCAATAGTTTATCCATTCTCCACCATTATGTTATGTTCTATCATACTAGTTTTATGAAGGATTGAAGATTGTCTCATGACAATGTAATATCAAATTTTTTAATCTCAATATTTTTATGCATTTCTTCTTTTATATATTTCACTATTTTGATATTTAAATGGATGTGCACATTCTTTAAATTGACTTAAATAAACTAAGTTAGCATATACTTGGAAATCGAAAGCTAATATATCTATTCTTCTATACTACTATTTTAACATCAAATAGATGTGCGAATTCTTTAGGACTACATATAATGAACTAAGCGTGTATTTGACAATCCAAAGCTAATAAATTTATTCTTCTAGACCATTATTTTAATGTCATATGCATGTGCAATTATTTTTAGGTCAACAAAAAAATAGCATTATTAGTACTTGAAGGAAAATTCATCTCTTCTTCTAGACTCCTAGACTTAATATCGAATGGATATGAAATCTTTTTTAGGCACACAAAGAATAAACTAATAACATATTTTGTTGTTGAGAGTTAAATTATTTATTCTTCTAGATAAACTCGTCACCTATTTGTCCATTTTGTAATTCACTTAGGCCATTTAAGGATGCCTTGTTTGTTTTTCTCAAATATCTACAACTTTTACTACTATATCATGTTAGGTTATTTCCTACCCTTTTCCCCAAAAGTGATCTTGGAAGTTGACAATTTTAGATTTATCTACATTTTAGAATACTTGTTACCTTATTATAAAAGTTATTTGAAAATTTTATTGCATTTATGCCTTGTCCCAATAAAAAATCCCTTTGGAAATAAGAGTTCAAATGATTGGTGCTAACTATCAATCTAGATAACTAAGTTTCCTACAGCTCTCAAGAAATTGTTGAAGGTAAACAAAGAGATTAAACAACAAATACACCACTTTTGAAAAAGGAGTGCATTACACAATTCATGATAGAGAATACCATATCAAATAGTGAAGAGGAGTTTTGAATAGTGTGCATTAGAAATCATATCTTTCATCTCCGAAAAATTGCCAGTACAGTTGAAAAAAATCCACTCTTGCCAAAAAAATTATTCTTATAGCAAGGTTGGCCTGCACACATGGGTGAACAAAAGATTTTCATAACTTCTCAACATTACATTCCAAAGAATCACTAAGCTCCTAGAAGCAACAAGGTATGTGAATTCTCTAATGTTAATCCATGCTACCACCACATACTTAGCACCACGAGCACAATAAAGTAACAAGAAAGAAGTTGGGATATTACTATTCATTTGGGCAAGTAGGCACATACTTTTCAGAAAATAAAATGAAAAGAGGAGCTTTTAGAAAAGGAAAATGACTCTTGATGTTGGTGCAGGTTGGTGTAGGTTGTTAGAGACATTACACACAACAAGTGTAATGTCCCAATGACTAACATGATTGTGGATTGTTGTGGGCTTCTATCACATCGTACAGATGTCCATACAATATTCATACATTTAGGTGAAAACCAAACCTAACGATTGAGAAAATCAATATGCAAAATGACAAGTTATGTTTGAGATTAGGAATAAGATTGAAAAGAACAATTGTCTTAATTATAATGAAAGGGAAGGAACATGTGATGTAAAATTAGATTGGATGTAAATTAAAACATCAAAAATACAATCTCTTTGACTCTTTCACACCATCAACAAAACATATTTATCCAACATACAACTCACTTCACCCTCTTTCGCACCACCCTTTATGATTAGGGCTATGAGGGCACCTTGCTAATCTATTTAAATATAGAAAAATATTTAGCAAAGAAATAAGTTTGTGATAGAATTTCTAGACCACATACTATTTTAAGGAATAAGATTATCTGGAAAAGTTGGGAATTTTCTAGAGGGTTGCAATTTTCCAAATAAAATAGAAGCATCAAGAAGCTATTAAAGAAAAAGAGCATTCTAGTTTTATATTTCTCTAGAATACTAGAAGCTTCCAAGCTCTAGATATAAATATGAAGTTTTTCATTGCAAACAACACATTGATTGTATATTGTTGGATTGATTGAAATAAAGCTAGAAAAACAAATCAGCTTTTCCTCCTTAATTTCTATGTTTCCCTATTTGTGTTGTTATTTAATTATAATTTGGGCATATGTTTACATGGTATCAAAGCCAAAAATAGTTTAGATTTTTTTTCAATAGGGTTGAAGTATTGCTGGATTGATAATTACTAACATGGGCTCTTCAAATGAAGCTTTGGCTATATTTGATGGAAGTGGTTTTTTAGATTGGAAGATTGTAGTAAAGAATGCTTTAAGAGAAAAGGATTTGTGGAGGATAATGAACAAAGAAATCAGAGAACCTCAATTTTCCAAAGAAAATGATTCATGGAAAAACAAGTTTGAGCGAGATAAAGGTATCATTGGTAAAGCCTCGAGTCCCAATGCCAATACAAGATTTATTTATATAGATGATCCAATAGAATTGTGGGAAAGTTTAGAAAATGATTATAAAGATGCAGATATTTCTAACATGTTCAGTATAGAAGAAAAATTGGTGAACTTGGATCTTTTTAATTTCATTAAAAAATGATTGATTATTTCAATGAAGTTACACATTTTAAATCCCAATAGGAGAAAATAAGTGTTGAATATTCAAAAAAAAAAAAAAAATTTCAATTGATTGCAATGGATGAAATATTTTCCAGTTTCATTCAAAGTATTTAAAGAATCAAGGAAAATAGATATTCAATTAAATTACAATGCTCTCGAACAAACTTTTGATCAATTTTGTAAGTCAGTTTTAGATGAAGAAGTTTGACTTGTAAAAAAATTTTATATCAAGAAGAATCATGCATACATAACTTTCGGAAAATAATTTCATAGAAATGTGGATGAAAAGAAGAATTGGAAAGGCTAACAACTTTTCTAGAAGTAATGGTGCAAAAAAGAAAGTAGGAAGAAAACCCATTATTGTAGGTATTGCGTTGGTGAGAATCATATCATGAAATTTTGCCTGAAGAAGAAAGACAATAAAAGGTAGAAGTATAAGACCAAGGAAGAAAGGTTTAAGGATGACAAGGTGAATAGACATAGAATCGTAGTCATCTCCCTCAAAAAGTAAGAACAACCAAATATGGAGGTAATTGCTATACCAAACAAAGAATCTAGTGTTAAGTTGGGATACTTTTCTTTAGGCACTAATCAAGAATGTATTTTAGATTTAGGAGAATCATATCACATGAGTGGAGATAGATATTTGTTTATTGATTTTCATGAGTGGAAGAATTTAAATAAAAAAATTATAAATGGAAATAAAATGAAACTTCTAGTATAAGGCACAAGGGAACTGTTAATCTAACAAATGGATCTTTGAAAAATGTTTTATTGGTTGAAGGTTTAAAGGCGAATCTAATTTCAGTTTTTAAAATTACTCAAGCTAGATATGAGGTTTTCATCATTGGTAATCAAGTTATTGTTAGAGATAAAAATAACCAAATAAATATGATATCTATAGGTAGAGTTCATCATAAAGAGGGTCTCTTAAAATTTGTCGGGTTTGTTGATGATAAAAATGCACTCTCCCATGCTTTTATTTCTCAAACTGATTATATGTCAAAACTTTGGCATGCTATATTTGGACATATAAATTATAGGAAGTTACATGACATGGTTAGAAATGACATGGTTAAAGGACTAAAAAAAACTTTAGCTTGTAAAGGTGCATGTGAGGATTTGTATTAGGTAAACACCCCATCGATATCCTTTTGAATCAGGAAAAACATTGCGAATTGATCATCCATTACAACTCATTCATAGTGATTTATGTGAACTGGGTTATCCATAAATTTCAAGAGCTAGGTACCTTCTCAGTTTTATTTATGATTATAGCAGGCGAGTATGGGTTTACTTTCTTGAAAGGAAAAATGAATTCTTTAAATTTTTTTTTCAAAATTTTATGGTATTAGTTGAAAACTAAAGTGGAAAAATAATTAAAATGCTTAATTAGATAGATAATTAGGGTGATTATTTCAATTATACATTTGAATCATTTTGTAAAAATTATGGTATTAAGATGCACAAAATAGTTCCTTGTACCTCTCAACAAAATGGAGATTTTGAAAGAATATAACTCTTTTAGAAATGGTTCTTTGTATGTTGCATTCTAAAATTTTGCATAATAAATTTTGGAGTTTGGTTATTTCTTGTGTTGCACATATTTTGAATGAAATCTTGACCAAAGTCCTCACAAATATCACCCTTGAAGAAGCATGGGGTGGTAGGAAACCTCACATTGAATATTTTAAAGTATTTAGGTGTATGTCTTGGGCACACATTCTTGATGAAAATAGGAAAAATTTAGAGCCAAAGAGCCATAAGTGTTTGTTTATTGTTTAAAGTGAAGAATCAAAGGATTACAAGTTATATGTTTTGACAACATGTTTTTTTGTTCTAGTATAGATGTAAAGTTTTATGAACATTTGCAACTTCTAACCATTTTCTCTCATTCTGCAACAACCAATGCTCCCTGTATCAATGAGGATGAAGTGTGCGCTAATGAACCAACTAATATTTGTGACCCACCGCTTTCTATTGATAGTGATGATGAAGGAGATGATATTTCAGCTATAAAAAGACAAGGAGTGTTGTAGAAATCTATAGGCAAGGACATAAGAACCAAGGGAGGAATAGTAGTGCTCTCATGGCTAAAGAATTACAGATTAATGACCTAGTCTCATATGAGGATCTAGAGGGAAGAAATAACGGGAGAAGGATATGAAAGAGGGATATGATTCATTGCTAAAGAATGACACTTGGGTACTTGTGCCCCATCTCAAAGGTAATAATATTATTGGATGCAAATGGGTTCACAAAAAAAAATTCAAATAAGATGGTGCTATTGAAAAATTTAGGGCTAGATTGGTTTTTATAGGGTTCAATCAAAACTTGATGAAATTGATTACGAGGAAACATTTTATCCTATCACTAATTGAATACAGTTAGAGTTATTCTCTCCTTGGCTACAAGTATTGCGTGGACTATTCATCAAATGGATGTTAAAAGTGCTTTCTTAAATGGATATTTACATGAAGAAAAATATATGGATGAACCACCAAGCTTTATAGATAGAAAAAAACCTAACCTTGTTTACAGATTAAAGAAGTCACTTTATGTTCTAAAACAAGCACCACCAACATGGAATGAGAAGATTTACATTTTGTTTAATTTATAGGTTCAAAAGGTGTAAAAATGATACAAATATTTATGTACAAAGAAATTTGAAGATGAGAATATTAGTATTGCAATTTATGTAAATGATTTACTTATTTTTAGACCATATATAGGGTTAATCAATGATTTAAAACATAATCTTAAGAAGGCATTTAATATGATTCATTTGGGAGAAATCAATTACTTTCTTGGTCTGCATGTTTGTAGACCCCATGATGGATTATTCATCTCATAATCAAAGTATGCTTTGGATATTTTACAAAAAATCAACATACTTTAATGCAAGCAAACCTCTACTCCCTTTCAATCAGGAGTCAAGCTTACTAAAGAGTGTACTTCTAAAAGTGTAGATTCCACTCTATCTAGGTAGCTTGATGGTAAGTTAGTTTACTTGACTCAATCTAGACCAGATATTTGTTTTATAGCCAATCTAGTATTTATATTTATGAAATCACCTAAAAAATTCATTGGTTTGCTGCTAAGAGAATTTTTTAATGCATTTACTGCACTACATATTGGCATCCTATATTGTTTTGAGTTTTTAATTTCTTTGGTTGGAAATACAGAACAAGAATGGTGAGGTGATATAGATGACATGAAATCCACTAGTGGTTATGTTTTTCATCTTGGATAAGGTTCAATTACATAGAATAGAAAAAAAACAAACAACTACATCATTGGCTTCACCTGAAGAAAAATATAGATCAGCAAAAGAAGTAGTAAAAGAAGCGGTTTGGAGTCCAAATATTTTATTTTAGATCAATTGTTCTCAAAATAATTCTACTACTTTAGATTGTGACAATAAAAGAACCATCCAAGTTGCAGACAATCCAATTTTTTATGCTAAAACAAATTATATTGAGCTTGATGTTCACTACATTCAAGATCTGGTTCAAGTAACTATAGTCAATCTAGAATTTTGTCCTAGTGAAGAACAGACACCTGATATATTTAATAAGAGTATTACTGAGGCTGAAATTTTAAAATTATGAGGATGCTTGGTATGCTAGAGGCAAACATTGAGGGGGGATAATGTTATAAAGTTCCCCTCTCCCTTGTATCTTCTTTGTAATATTCTATCCAATCTTAAGGGGGGATGTTAAGCAATAAGATTGACTAGAAAAGTTAAGAATTTTCTAGAGGGTTAGAATTTTACAGAAAAATAGAAGCAACTAGAAGCTACCTAGAAGCTGTTGAAGGAAAAGATCATTCTAGTTTTAGAGTTCACTAGAATACTAGAAGCTTCCAAGAGCCAACTATAAATATGAATATGTTCACTACAAATAATATAGTGATTGTACATTGTTGGATTGATCGAATAGAAGTTGGATCAATTATCTTTCAACTATTCCTCCTTATTTTATATTTTGCTCTCTTTTTGGTGTTATTTTAGCTATAATTTGGGCATATTTTTACATACTCATAGTATGGGCCTTGTTAATTAATTACTTCGAATAAAATATTATTGGCTTACTATGAAATAGATTTCCCAGTCATGCACCATCTAACACATTATAATTGATGATAGATCAATGTCCTTTCTCTACTTGATGGCTTGATCTTATTGGGAATATAAATCATTCTTTATTAGATGGCCATATATATATTTTTATAGCTACTAAATATTGTTCTATTTAGGTGTAAGCCATCTTGCTAACATTCATAACCAATAAGAAAATCTTCAATTTTATACTTAATTGACTCATTTGTAGGCATGGTATCCCTTCTTCCATTTTTGTTGATGATGAACACAAAACCATTTTCTATAAAAAGTAAGTGGCGCACACCATATTACCCTCAAGATAATGGTCAAGCTTTAAATCTTCCAATAAAACCATTATCAAAATACTTAACAATATTATGAATTATACTTTTCAATATTGTCATATTTCATTTTATCATACATTTTATCCTTATTCACTAGTATTCATACCCTTACTAGATTCATATCACATTCCCTTATCTTTAGATTTGTAGCTATCTCGTCCATTGAAATTAAACTACCTCTTTGTGCATCTCCTTGCATGATTTTATTTGTGATGAAGAACACTAAGTTGCACATTTTAATGAGTTATAATTCCTTAATTTAAATGGTTTAGCACACTTGATCATTTTAGACATCCAAAAGTTATATAGATGAGAAATAATAAGTAAATCACATTTATGGACTTTGGTATTGGTGATTTAATCATTAAAGAAAATTAGAGAAATACCAACCAAGATCATGCAAAGAAAGGTAAGCTTAAGTCTAATTAATTGGGTCCTTACATTATTATTGTTAAGTCTAGTTTAGGGGAATGTTAGTTGGACAAACCTATGAAAATCATTCATCACAAATACTCCCATGCCTAGATAGTTTACTATGTTATAGTAATTTTTGTTTTAAAAAAAAGGGTTAAAAACAATGTTTAGAAGTGAAAACCGCAATGAAAAACATTTTTTTGAATAATAGGTAATTTATCATCTACAAGTTACACTTTAGAAAGGACCTACACTATCCTTATTTTCTTGTAAAAGCTTTTTGACATTGATTAAACCATGGAATATGTCTTGAGGCTTATTCAAGAAAAATCTTGGTATATTCACTTGATTTTAGAGTGCTCTACTCAAATAATCTAAAAAAACTCAAAAATATTAGAAAATTTTAAGAATCCAAATTCATATCTTCAAATTCTTATAAGAATTGGCAAAAAGTACAACAAAATTCTAAATGATTAAGAACATCTAAATTTTACCAATAGTGACGCTAGTAAAGAATTGAGACAACATATTTTGTTCTATTATAGATCTTTAATCATGCTCAGCATAGTCTTACAATGGATATGCCTTTCACAAAATATTACTTCCTCGAATGCATCCTTGCTTAGGGTACATTGTCACAATAATTATCAACCAAATCTTATGATAGTCACCTATCATAGATAAACAATTTATTTATTTATTTATTTTTCATTTCTTGTGAATTATGTCTATTCTTATCATTTATATTATATGTGTTTTTGTCTTATTTTTCTTTCTTTTATTCTCATATTTGTTTCTATCATTGATCTTTGCAACTCATCATCACAATAACATCCTCATCTTTCATCTTGTTTTTCTTTAAGGTACATTTTTTCTCATGACTCATTTTGGGCTAGTTCTTAATGCACTTGACACATGGTCACCTTAGTTCTTATACCTTGGTACATAATGTCATAAACCACTAAATTTGATTTCTTAAACATTTATATAATCATACAAGATTCACAATAATCATCCTCACATATATCTTCTTTTTTACCATATTTCTTCTCATTTTGATTGTCTGTCTCTATCTTTCATCCTTCCATGTCCTCTTAATGGAGCATGTCTCTAACCATCATGGCACTTGAGAAATATCATTACTCGATATATAAATTTTCTTCTTTTGCTTCTACTCTCACTTAGAAACTACTACTTCTAAAGCCAACAATATTTCAAAGAAAGACAAATGTAGATGCTTAGACATTGTTGGGATAAACTATCCTATACCTAGGAGCTAGTCTATAGACATCCTCCAGAACAGAGAGACAAAACACAAGAATGTATTGAGATAATAAGGTGGACCTCTAAAAATGGCTAAACTAGGACAACCAATGGATTGCTAGCTTAGGAAAACCACATATCACTGCCTAATGAATATAGGTTTCTCAAATTAAAGAACACCCACCCAACACAAGGTACTATGAAAAACAAATGAGCAAACACAAACAGATCTGAGTAAAAGGATTTTCTGATGAAAAAATCATAATTGGCAAAAAGTACAGATCTAAATATACATTGGTAAACTATAGAGAAACCAAGGACCTCAAAAATTTAAAAAACATGAAAACTCTCAGGAAAGACTGAAAGGTGATGATAAACTATACACTCAGATACCACGTTAGGATAAACTATCCTATACCCAGGAGCCAGTCTACAGACATCCTCCAAGAGAGAGATCGTATCAAAACTAGATTTTATTGAGATAATGAGGCAATATATTGAGGTGATTACAAAGGTACAAAGGCTCTCCTTATATAGGCAAGAGCATATAGGAAACATGGACAAGGTTGAGACAAGTGTCTCAACCTGGAGGAAGCAGAGTTCTGATAGAACTCAACAATATCCTCTAAGAAAAGGTGGAGTCCAAGTTGGACTCAGTGATATCCATCTACCCAATTAATGAATTTACCTAAGTAAACTTAAGTAAAGAGTAAACTGGAGAAACACCATTTACTCCAACACACATTAGCCATATGGGGGGATTTATTATTGTGGCATAACATTATTGCCACTGTTATATGTGGTAGAGTTATGAGATAAACACATTTAAATTAATGTTAATGTTAACTCTACTGTTAATTACTACCACAGGCTGGTTACCAGCCTCATGTTGAGGTTGGGGCCTGTAAGGACTTCCAGGCTGGTTTTTGGTTTTCAAAATTGGCATAGGCTGAGGGTTTGTTGTGGGTGTTTTTCTGGTTATCGACACTCCTCGTGCTGGTTTTCTGTTCGGGTCAACCCCCAGTTTTAGCTACTTTTTAAAATCAAAAACACATTTAAATTAAAAAGAAATGACTTGATTATTTAAAATTGTGTTAGGATGTATTAAAAACAACAACACCAACAATCAAAGATTGTTATGACAGACAATTAATAACAAGAATAATTCACGGACATTAGATTTTCATAGTCCCTAATGATTAATGTGCTACACTTCTAAATTGAGCTACTAATTTGTATCACATTTGAAATCCATCATCAGAATGAAGGGGTGAAAAGGAGAAGGCTTACACCAAGTTCAAAGAAGGTAAATAAATAAAAAAGAAATTAAAAAAAATGTTTAGTTGAATACAAAATACAATAATAAAAACAAATGAATAAGATGAGCTAAAAAGAGAACTAAAACGAATCTTTTTAATTAATTATTTTAGATGACATTGTTAAGATAAACAAGACTCAACAGAGCAATATAAAGAGAGGGAAAAATATGAACACAACAAACAACAAAATTTATGTGGTTCACCAATTTAACTGCATCTCCAAAAAAACCAACTCAGATTTCTTTGCTATTAATATGCAGCCAATACATAATCTTTTTGTACAATAACGTTCCCTTGATTTAGATTGCTATATTTTCAAACTCCCTCCTATGAGAGATTCAAGTGGCTTTTCACATCAAGTTTCTTGTGAATCCATGCACCAACAGTAAAAATCAGATTGTGAAATATGGAGCAAAGCTTCAGGGCTCATTTTCTCCAGCTCTTTCTTTTTCATTCTTGAATACACCACATTCTCATGAACAAATTCAGTTGCACTAAGGAAAGCAGACAAGGAATGGTCCTGATTTCTCATTTTCTTGTAAATACGCATTGCTGCCACACAATCCTCATATGGGTCATGACTGCCATTCTGAATCTTATACCTGCCAAAACATACAAACAAAAATCTTTTCTTTGATATTATCTCTATGCATCGGCACATATACTTTAAACAGAACCTCTAAATCAAACCCAATAGACAATTTGCTTTTATATAAAAATCATAAATCCTAGAATACTAGTGACCAGTGTCATAAAGATTGAAAAGTTAAGAACTGGTTAAGAAATTGACAGACTGCTTTCTAACACATGAATGCCTTCGATATGTGCAGCCTAACACTTTAAAAATCAATTTATCTTGGTATATTTCTTGTGCACATAGGAAGCAATGAATAAGGTGTAGAATCAATTACCCTAAAAATGATTGAGTGAGATACTTGAGTGAATTGCTGGTTTTATTGCTCTTTAGCAGTGGAATGTAGTTAGTAGTGTCCCTGAAAAACCAACATGTAATTCATATTCTTAATTTGAACCTCATAAAATCGTAAGGTAATCATAATTTAATATTTAATATGTAGACCTGATAAGATGGGCAGGGTATTCCATTCCCAAGCATTGCAAGTCATGATCTAAGCCATGTCCCACAATAACTTTGGCTTTTCCACCTTTCAAACGAACTCGCCAAATTGCTTCTCCATTACATAAAACTTTGGCTTTTCCACCTTTCAAACGAACTCGCCAAATTGCTTCTCCATTACATAAAATCTGCTGAATTTTTTCTTGCACTTGCCATCCATCAGCTATTCTGGTTTGATGCCAGTGACATCATATCTATAAACAACATCCTCCATTTTAGATAACAAATTTATACAGTGACTACAACAAGAAAAAGATTAAGTTGGAAACATTTTATTACCTGTAATCTGTGATTGGAATTGGAGGCTTGACATAACACTGGAAGACCACTTTTTCTTCTTCATCCACTAAGAAAATTCATGCACAAAGATCGAGAGACCCATCCTGACCATCACCCACCATCTCACAATCCATTGCAACGACGGAAATATTGCTCTTATTTGAACTTTCACCATGAATCTGCCCATTTTCTTTTTGGATTCTCTTATTCACTGTGGAAAGCTGTAGTCCAGAAATCTGTAAAGATATAAAATTCTTAAAACAATTATTCTTTTGTTAAAAATGATTGGTCAGAGGAAATTAGGGCATTTAAGGAATGAAAAAATAGTGGGTTAAAACAATCGATAGACTTTGGAGTTAAATAAAAGAGCTTAAGAACTTACATGAGGCAATGGTGGCAGGGATTGACAAGCTGCTCGATGATAGTTTAGTTGTGCTGCAGTAGGGAAAAATTTGAGACAGAGGCTGCATCCCCTTTCACTGAATTGCTTGGCACACTCAGCTTTTGGTAATGGACCTAATCAAGATCAGCTCAGAACCATAGTATTAAATAATTATAAATTAGAATTAGGGAATATTCAATATGTGATAGTGACTAAGAAGGCCTAAATCTTTTGAGATGATGCATTGGTACTTTATAAGCCCTACATTTAAATATGTCCAAAGAGCTTACACCAAATTCTAGGTTTTACCCCATGTTGTTATCCTTGACAGGAAAAAAGAACAAATTAAGGATAACATGATAAGGAGAAGATAAAAAGAAAACTACCAATCAAATGTTCCCTCAGCGAGTCATAGAACCTGCAATTCTTTTTGCAAATAGCACAAATTGGTTCACGTGGAGAATGATAAGAAATTTTCATGTGCTCAACAAGATGCTCCACTTTGTTAAATTGTCTGAAGCATGCTGCACATTTATGCCTGCAAATTAAAGATAAAATTATTTGCATAAGTACTTAATATTCTCACTTTAAGACTCATCTTCACAGTAGTGTTATTAGTTCTTGCGGCACAGGTAACTATTGCGGAGGCTATAATGCTTAAACGGTGATTATTAGTTCCTACTACAGCCAATCAGCATTGTGTTTTTAAAAAGATCAGTTCTATGTTTACTATTTCTATATGTGAAGTTGCATATTCTTTAACAAATAAATTAAATACAAGTTTTTTTGGCATTCTACTATTGGCTGTATACACGGTTGCAGGATTGAAAAAATGTTTGTATTTATACGATGGAAGAGAACGCACGTTACCTTAGGGCACCAGCGAAACAGTAATTTTGGAATTTCCGCTCATGGATTTTCACGTCTCCAACTCTGCTCTTTCTCCCTGCATAAAATGTAGCTGGCACATTTCTACTGCACTAGTTGGAGGCTCCACGGGGTTTTATGCAAAAGAAGGAGCTACGATCGGAGGCTTCACTGGTTTCTATGCAAGAGAAGGTAGCCAAGGTGTTGGAGTTGTCGTCTTTGTAGAAGGGCTTAATAGTTGGTGCGTTCGACAAAGAGGCGGGTGAATATCAATATGATGTGGCTATTGTTTTTGCAAAGACACTTAACAGTTGGCATTTATGCATTTCTCCTTTTACATGCAGGTGAGCCATGTGTTGTTTTGTTCAGGGTGGATTAATCGATTTCTGTAAGAGGGCATAATAAAAGACCCAAATGTTTTTTAAAAAAGACCCATATCTGCAAACTTGTTTTCCCCTGACGCTAGAAAGGTTGTAGGTTAATTGCATTTAGAGCCTACTTCATGCTTTGTCATTTTCCCCGTGATTCAGAAGGTTACAGAGATCACAGGTTTGAAGAAATACAGAGCAGGTTGTATCCATGCACCAGGTACGACTGCTTGAGTTTAGTAGGGTTCCTTTCCCTTTTTGGAAGATTTTGAATTTCAGTATTTGCTATTTTATTTTTGTGTGCTTCATCTTTTGAAGTCTCTTGCTTGGTAATGGTTTTGCCAGTCTCTAATATATCAGATATTTATGCGTAAAGTGACTTTTCTTATTATCTAGAACTGTTTTCCCTATCAATTCTCATTTTGGGAAAAAACAAAAAGAGCCTTTTAAAACTATGGATATAATGTTTATGCTTATAAAGTTAGGCCTGTGTGCTTTTTGCTGGCTATTTAAGTTGGATTTTGTCTAGGCGGCAATGGCCTAGTCTCTGGTCATTTTCATACTGCAATGGCCTAGTCTCTACTTGTTTTGAGCTGTAATGGCCTAGGCTCTACTAGTTTTTGTGCTTTGGGATCATGACCCTTCTTTCCTTATGTGATCAAACACAAATTACTTGACATCTTCAAAAGACATGGGTTGAAATGGTATAACTTGAGTAGAATAAGAATAATAATAACCATAAGCTACTTGTAGACTTAAATACAGAGTCCCAATTATTATAAACCATTTGAAAACTCAAAAACAAACCGTTCTCATAAACTCCCTTTATTTAGTCCCATCCATTCTCATTTTTGGTCCAAAATGAGATTCGTAACAGTAAACATTATTTGCGAGGAGCATACAGGCATTTTCAGGAAACAAAAGATACACGGCTGACATGTTCTAATAGTTCCCAAAGCTCTATTGGCAGGGCAAAAACATAAAAAGCATCAGATTTGCTATCCATATTCCTCTTCGGTCCAAAAGGAGAATTTTTCTTTGGTCTAAAATGAGAACTTATAGAACATATGGCTGTATTAAGGCAAACTGCAGAATTTAAACTCTAAGCTGCCTCCATAAAATAGACTAAATTTAAAAAACAATAAATACATCTCGCTGCAAAATAATTCTTAAAATACTCTCATATCCTGAAGAATATCTTCAGATTGGTACAGAGCCAAATCCATCTGGCATAAGGAAAAATTGAAACATGCTTAAAACGTTTAAGATATTTTACTACAGTTAATGTAAGAGTATATTCAAATTAGTGCAGAGCCAATCTGTTTGGAATTAGACAACTGAATCTCGAACATAAGGAAAAATTGAAACATGCTTAAAACGTTAAAGGTATTTTACTACGGTTAATGTAAGAGTATATTCAAATTAGTGCAGAGCCAATATGTCTGGCATTAGACAACTGAATCGTATTATCATACTCGAACGAGTCATTTTCCAGCAGATACAGGGTTTCTTCAGAACATTAACAACTAAGTGTATATTTTTTCAGAACAAGGATGTAAAAGCGTATCACATCATAGACATCGGGAGTAGAGACCATTAAATAAAGTTCAACCACAACGAACATATCATTAGCTTAAAAATTCATCTATGGATACAAAGATCCCAAATCACACCGACATATACACCATTTAGTTCAGAACAATTAAACATGGTCGAAGAAAAAAAAACCTGATTCTAGAACATTTCATACAACCCATGCATAAACTTGCGAAGATCATTGTTTTTGCTAGCGTGCACAATGTGTGTGTAGAACAAACCACAACAGGTTAGAGAAGACAGAAAAACTTAAAAAACAAATTATTACAGATTCCATTTACAAGAATTGACATCTCACAAGTCATTTCAAGGCAAGAATAAGAATGAAGCCTTGCAGTTTGGAATTTGCTTGAAGAGAGTGAAAAACTCCATTCATTCATAATATATTGTAGAGAACACTGACATATACACCATTTAGTTCAGAACAATTAAACATGGTCAAAGAAAAAATCCTGATTCTAGATCATTTTATACAACCCATGCATAAACTTGCGAAGATCATTGTTTTTGCTAGCGTGCACAATTTGTGTGTAGAACAAACCACAACAGGTTAGAGAAGACATAAAAACTTAATTATTACAGATTCCATTTACAAGAATTGACATCTCACAAGTCATTTCGAGGCAAGAATAAGAATGAAGCCTTGCAGTTTGGAATTTGCTTGAAGAGAGTGAAAAAATCCATTCATTCATAATATATTGTAGAGATTTGTTCTATGATTCTATTAAAAAATAGAGGGCACTTAATACATAAAAAGGTGGGAGATTTACAGTTTTGCATCTTGGAGCAAGCATCTTATTGATAGTGATGGCTTTCTCTGCATATATCAAAGGTGAACACCAGCTCACTATGCTCTTTGTAAATAAAGTAAATCAATCACAATTCCTTTCAGATAATGGCAGATGAAGTGTAGTGCATAAAAGAAGTCATAAACAACAATGACAAATTTAAGAGCGAGCACTTTTATCTTAATTTTCTTGGTGGAACCATTTTTCGTTAATATAGGTTTGCAATAATTGAAGATATGTGGTAAGCAGGATGGGTTTGCTATGATAAATTAACTCTCTAATAGTTTTTATGTTTGATCCATATATAGTAGTTAACAAACTATTAAAATCTCTTTATGTCTTCCAGTGAAATAACCTATCTGCCAAACCACATTGTGTTATGCAGAGAAGGTCAATTCTACCTTACATGGGTCTTACAATTAGAAATACAACTTGACCACATTATCTGGAAGTATGCATTTAAATTGTAAACTTTTAAAAGAGGAATACAACTTAACCACATTATCTAACCACATTATCTGGAAGTACGCATTTAAAGCTTAAACTCTTAAAAAGAGGAAGGTGATTGAGATGCATTATACATGAAGTTTCTCTGAACTACCAATGGATCTGTAAATAGCCAAAAAGGTTGCACATTCAGATAAAATAATTTTGAAACAAGACAACTAAAATAACTTGATTTGGTTTGATCAAATTCATGCACTGACCTTGATTGAAATCTATCAAGGCTTCAGGAATACCTCCTGTAGACAGTAATTATTGATTATACAAATGTTCTGAGAAAAAACAAAAAGATCCTTTTTAAACTATGGTTATAATGTTTATGCTTATAAAGTTAGGCCTGTGTGCTTTTTGCTGGCTATTTAAGTTGGATTTTGTCTAGGCTGCAATGGCATAGTCTCTGTTCATTTTCATACTGCAGTGGCCTAGTCTCTACTCGTTTTGAGCTATAATGGCCTAGGCTCTACTGGTTTTTGTGCTTTGGGATCATGACCCTTCTTTCCTTATGTAATCAAACACAAATTACTTGACATCTTCAAAAGACATGGGTTGAAATGGTAGAACTTGAGTAGATTAATATGTAATCCATTATTTTCATATTGTTTATCAAATTATGATTTGATGTTGATTCCTCAGATATGTCAATGATAACTCGACACTGGAGACCTACTCTATACCATTCTCTTAGGATTTCAAGTCATGTAGAGCTTCCTTAGCACTGACCTTGATTGAAATCTATCAAGGCTTCAGGAATACCTCCTGTAGACACTAATTATTGATAATACAAATGTTCTAAATGTATTAACTTAATTTTTGTATTTTAACACTCATTTATAGAAGAGACCATAAAATGTTCACTATTGTTGTAGGTATCTTTAGCAGTTTTCCAGGTCATTGCCTTTCAGTTTGACTGATATCCATACGCACATTATTTTTCTACTATAGTGAGTCATGAGTAATTGCTCATTTCTTTTGACATCGCTATCTACACTCTGCCAGGATGTTGTACTCGTATTTATTTATTAGCTTTTACATTTGCAAAAGTTGGATGCAGTTTATGGATGGCTTAATTTAGAAAATGAAAAGTACTGATACTGTGCAGAGGATAGAAGATTGTAATAATAGTTTCCTAAATTTTGAAATGTCTTTTGATTAGGTTCACTCCAATCTATTGTATGGTTATATTCAATCTCATTAATAACAACAATTTTTTTCGTAATTGGTTTGAGGGGGTTTTCACTCCCTGGTTTTGACTATAATTTTGGTAGGCAGATGATATCAAAGTTTTAAGGATTAATTAAACAACCAACTGCTGCAGTGATTTATTGTTGTCTTATTTTTTTTTCGGGTTATCAATCAAGTTTTGTCTGCTTTGCTTTGCCCTATTTTGTACTCTAGACAATAGTCTGCCCAGATTTCCTTTTACAAATGACTACTCTTGTTGTCTAACAAAGAATTGTTTTACCACATATGATGTACAAGTGTTCTATTCTCTACTGAACAAGCCAATTTACAGTAGTCTGTATTCCAACACACATATAACAACATCATAGAATTACATACATCCAAAAAGGTAAACTATTGCTGAACTTGAATTGCTAATTTTTGGACTGTTACTATATTATGGACAAACTTCAAGTACCCTTGCAATCATCAAAATCATTGGACCATGTCATAGATGCAGATAATTATGAACCTATTATTAGAAATGTACTACACCTAACAATTGATAGGGTTTTGGAGAACAATAACATGTCCAAGTTAAAATCTTTTGCATACAGCGTAGGTGATTGTCTTTTTGACTCTTTCTAGTTCTTGTTTCATATGCAATACACTTCCATATAACTCCACAATGGAATCATTGACCATTTTGTACATTGCCTAGAAAAAAATGATCTTTAAGCCTTGCTTTCTTATAATTATGACCTGGATCCACAAGCACTGTACAAATTGCATGGTGTAAATGATGCCGCAATGTACTTGTGGTGTATGCGGTTGTCAGTAGTCCCAAGCGCAAATCATAGTGACTATGGCCTTTGGGGAGACTTGTTTTGTATTAAGTGGCTCTCCAAATGGCTCAATATTCAAATATGTGTATGGTCTTCAACAAGGAATACAAAGTACCTGCACTTTAATGAGAGTTCAACAAGAAATGCATATTCTATTTTGTTTCATGATGAAGATCCTTTACGTGGACATTTTGAACCACTTATTAGGAAAAAAACCCCTCTTCCACAGGAAGAGGTCCGCTTTCCTATGAATTCTAACATTGCTTTTGCTACATCTAATAGTATTGCAAAGCAAGTTGCAAGAACTCCATTGATTAACTTGTGTGCCGATGCATTGTCAATATCAGATTGTGGTGACAGCCGTTTCAATACAGTTGCTACTTTGACAGAAAATGAGTATGATGGTCAAAGTCTTAGATGGTATATGGCTCAATCATTTTGCAATTCTATTCTTTCTAGGGACAAAGTAGCATTGGAATGCAAACAAACATGTATCGAACATGACCTAATCATAAGTAGTGGCATTGCAAGTTGGGAAACATTTATTGCAAAAATTGGAGACCCCTATGAACATAGTGGAATAGAAGGAGCTGATTTCTATTTTGAATGGCTTTCTTGCATTTTGCAAGTTAAAATGAAAATTTGGTCAGCAACCACTAGCACATACATAGGAGAGCATTGCAAGTGCCTAAGTCTAGCCAAAGTATACAATATCATGTGCGACAAGGTCAATGATATGCACACACACTATAGGCCATATGGGGTGGACATGATAGTGCCAAATGTTCCTAATATTGAACATTTGTTAGCTATGCCATTGGTTAACACAAATGTTAAAAAAAAAAGAACACGTTATCAAACAAACTATTCAAGATCATGGCAATGTACATGTTAATGCCTCTACACCATCAACAAATACCTTCACTAAGGTTTCAAGCAAGATAGATACTGCCCAGATCAACGCTTGTATCCAATTTCCAAGTGCCTTGAATAAAACCCCATATCGTTCACTTCATAAAGTAAAACAACAGATTTGTGCAACAGCTAGCCCTGAAAATAAACAAAAAACACCAAAAAGAAAACAAACAACAATAGAATGTTACTGGAAAAATACAAGACACACCAAAACACAAATGTGCAATTTTTTCTCAATTGCATTTCAAGAAACACATGAGAAGTATTACACAAAAATCAATCTATGCGTGTTCATTTCTACTACCACATAGGGAAAAATTGTTGGATGACAAGATATGTAGCTTCTGTGAAAAACAATTGTACCAAAACATAAAACCATCGTATGCAACCCCAGAACATATCAAAACAAACAAGCATCTACAACATACAAGTACACTTTCAGAACTTGAAGAAAGGTTAGTGTCATTGCGAATTGCATTTGCACAAATTTGGCAACTAGGCCACAAAATATCCCTAGCTGGGCTAACTGGAAAAATTATCAATGTGCCAACAAACATTAATACCATACAAACTGTATTGCTTTGCTTATCAAAAGATACATGGACAATTGCAGTTGCATTAAAGAGACGCTTGCAATATACAAGTGCATACCAGAAAGGATGAGTGTGCCCGAATGCTATTATTAATGCACTCAATGAGTTGTGAAAAACAACACTATACAAAATGCAAAATGTACAGTTGAGCAAAAGCTGGGAAGACCATTTTTTGCTTTCAGAAGAGCAAAGACCTGTTACTAGTTCTTCATCAAGCAATGATGACAGTGACTTTGAGAATTGTGTAGAAATTGAAACAGATACCTTAATACACGGCTTTACTGAGGCAAGAACCATACATTCCCTTCAAGACAAAATAATAGAAATAGCACCAGTAGAAGGAAATCAACCTCTCGGTATATTCCAAGATACCTATGCAGAAGAGATGAATTTCCCCACCCTCTTTTTTGGCAAACCATGTGACAATGAAATTGCAAAAAAACTTTCATACCAAAAAATTGCCCAATGGGAATTACAAAATTCAAATCGAGCATTTGCATACCATATGACTAACTTGTTTTTCAAAACAATCAAAATACTAATTAGCCAGGTTTTTTCAACCATATGGATAAGAATTCGCAAAGGAAAACTAAAAGGTAGAACGCTAAAAGCTAAAGATGTTAAATGTAAACCGAACCTCGAAAAGATCTTGCAATCAGACATTGGCTATACGGATTTCAAAAAGATAAGAAATTCTCCAGACTATTTGCAACATCTCAAGAAGAATGTTTTTGCAATGATAAGACAATTAGGCCCACCAACATTCTTCATCACATTCACTAGTGCTGAGCAAAATTGGGCCCCTTTGATGACAACATTGAAAGAACTGTAACTCTCACACTCTACAAACTTGAAAGAAGGGAAATCTGATGCCTCTTGCGACCTTGACATTTTTACATTAATAAAAAAAGACCCCGTGACTTGTACCCTCTACTATAAACAAAGAATTAACGCAATGAATCAGTTGCTATGTTCGGATGAAATTTTTTTTGGAAAGGTAACCGACTACTTTTCAGTTACAGAGTTTCATAATCAAGGTAACGAACATGAACATTTTATCTTGTGGGTTAAAAATGCACCAGTTTATGAAAAGATAGAAATGTGGACATTGAACAATTTGTGGTCAAATATGTAACTTGTAACACTGAATGTTTAGATGATCAAATATCTAGACCACATACACATCATCACACTAGACAATGCAAAAAGGGAAAAAGGAAAAAGTGTCACTTCGGTTTCCCACAACCACCAATGAAAAGAACTACAATCCTTGACCCCTATGTTGAAAAGAAACAAGACAGTGTACACTTTGCTGAAAAACTAAGAACCACCTTAGAAACTTCAAGTTGTCATTCATTTGTAACCTTCATAGATTTCTTGGCCAATTTGCACATGACCGAAGATGAATACATCTTGGCAATATGATCCACACTATCGAAGCCAACACTATTTTTGAAAAGGAAACCGGCTCACATATGGAATAATTCATTTTCAAAATGAATTCCTCATTTATGGCAAGCAAATACAGATGCACAATTTGTTCTCAACACGTACGCTGCAGCAATGTATTGTAGCTCCTATATGACAAAGGGTAATAACTCAATGACAAACACATTCAATAGGATACAAACAGACCACAGACAACATAACATTGATGCTATAAATATGATTACAAAACTTGGTAGTGCTTTTCTTAACTTACAACAAATGTCTTCTCAGCAAGCTGTCCACATTGTACTTGGACTTCCTCTTAACTATAGCTCACGCAAGTGTAGATTCATAGACACTTCTGCTGCTGACAATCACACATTCATCTTGAAGTCTACAAAAATTTTGAGCAATGAACCAGATGAATCACACAATGTTGCTTGCAAAGGCTTGATTGACCATTATATTGCACGGCCTTTGTCAATGGCCACCATTTGTTTCGCAGAATTTGTTGTAGAATTCACAATAGAAAAAGGGAAATTAACACGACAAAGAAGACCCCAAATTATAAGATTTATTAAATATAATAAAGAAGTTGATCCTGAAAACCACTACAGAGAGAAACTTCTACTTTATGTTCCATTCTTCATTGATGAAATATAGTGAGGCAAGGCTACAAAACATGGGTAGATGCTTTTGTCCCCAATGCAAGAACAGTACAACTCAATGAAGTGAAATATACATATAATGTAAATGAATTGTGGGGTGATATGGATGATGTTATTAATGATGTCAACACTGAAAAAACAAACAGCCAAGAGGTAAACAACATGCAAAATCTGAATTATGGAACCAATGAAGAATACAAGTTGCAGGCAGATTTAGATGCACTAGGACATAATCTCTACACAAGGAAAATATCAAAGCCATTTGATTTCGCTCCACATCCACACTTGCTCAATAATATAGAATATCACAGCCTTCGTAGAAGGTTGAACAAAGAACAACAAGCCATAGTGAAGGACATATTAATCAAGAAACAATGTACAAAATCCACACCGTTGCAGTTGTTCCTAAGAGGTGGTGCAAGAACAGGAAAAACCTTCACTGCAAAAGCAATATACCAAGGCCTTCTTCACATATATAACAACTCAATTGGCAATGACCAAAACAAGTTAAAGTGCTTGTTACTTGCATATACAGGAAAAGAAACTTATAATATAGGAGGCACAACTTTGCACTTTGGACTCCTCATTCCATTTACCAAATCTGCTTCTATTCCACTTAGTTCAGAAAGATTAGATACATTGGCAAAACAATATCAACAGCTGCGTATTGTCATCATTGATGAGATTTCTCTAGTTGGAGCAAGAATGCTATGTTGTATATATAAAAGGTTCCGCAAGATCATGCAAGTGCCAACAAAACACTTTGGTGACTTGGATGTTATTTTTTGTGGTGACTTTTACCAAGCAGAACCTAGACAAGACTGTCCTGTGTTTCAAATGCTAACAATTGACAACGAGCTAATACCATATGATTTTTGGCAACAAAACATTAAATGCTACAATTTAAAAACAACCATGAGGCAAAATGACCAAACCTTTATCAATATTCTTAATAGAATATGCATAGGGTCTCAATCAAATGATGATATAACATACCTAAATAACAAATGCTTGCATACCCCACCCACAGACCCAACATTTCTCTTTTTGTTCTACAAAAGAAAGGATGCCAATGCACACAACCAAAAGATCTTACTTTCTCTTCCCGGACAGCTGATTACAATCAATGCAGTTGACCAGTATAGTAGCTCTTATGGAATAGACCATTTGCCCAAAAATAGCATGCCTTTGGCCAACCAAATACAATTAAAACAAGACATATTGGTCGAAATCTATGGCGGCAACTATGACATACAAGATGGCCTTGTCAATGGAATAGATGGAAAGTTCAAAGTATACACACAAACCATCGACATGGACATCATTTGAATAGAATTCAACGATCCTCACATTGGGAAATCTCAAGCCACAAGATTGAAAAACCTTAACCAAACATATGTAGATAATGGATGGGTGCCAATTCTTCGACCAACAAGACCACTCCCCAAAAAAACAACTACGCAAAAGAGCATTATTAGAAAATAATTCCCGATACAACTCGCATGTGCCTGTACAATCCATAGAGCACAAGGACTCACTATGCATGGTCTTGCATTTGAACCACTTGGGGTGCACCATAATGGATTAACATACACAGCCCTATCTCGAACATCAAGCATTGAGACACTATTCTTGCTAAATCCTTTAACAACAAAGAACTTCAAGGTAAAACCAAAAATCATACAAGAAATGGCACGACTCGCAACAAATGCTAATTGGATCCTTCAAAATCCCCTAGCTCCCCACGACCTTACATCCTCTGTTACAATAGCTACACTGAATACCTGTCATTTCCAAGCCCACATAGAATACATTCTACATGACAAAGACTTGATGTCATCAGACATTATTTGTCTCCAAGAAACCCACTTAAAAGCACCAACAACTAAAAATCCACTGCCAAAGTACAATTGTTTTGCAGCTTATCATGTTCATGGCATAATGACTTATGTTACACATAAGATATATGCACTCAACAGAAAGGCTTTAACCATTGAAAATTTTGAAGCAATTTTGCTCACAATCCTCCTTAATGGACAAACGATCTTCATTTGTAATATCTATGTCAAACTAGGTGCTACACATACAAATATTGCAACCATTGTCAGTAACATAATGGCAACTGTATCCAGCCAAAACCTTGTTTACATTGCACGTGACTTCAATATTGAAATCTCAAGAAACTACAGAGCTATCCATATGTTTAAAGAGACCTTGCAACTACACAATCTGCAATTGTTGCACGAACAACCAGGCCCTTTGTCTAGCACAATTATTGACCACTTTTGGACAAATAATAACTCGTGTACACCTATGATTCAAAGATTAGAGACATACTAGACCAATCATGACATTCTTGTAGCCCATATTCAAAATGTTTAGTAGATAGCATATGCATTTTGTAAAGGGTAATCAACAATACCACTTTTCCTTCACACCATCCATACTATGCACCTTGCCACAAGTTAACATTAGTATTTTTATGTGTCACATACAATATGTATTCCTCTAGTTTTCTCATTGCTATTTTCAGCAAGTTGTCTTCACATGTATTTTGTTCTATTCATGTCCATACTTTTCCCATCAATACTATTGAGTTGTTAAACCTTCTTCATGCTCTATCCAACAGCAAATTCATATCTCAAAATTTGACAATTTGTTTTGCAGACCAGCGACAATCATGCTTGCCACTCAAGCAACATCCTCAGGTTCGCTATCTTTAAAAGCACACTTTGAAGACAACAAACAGTTAAGTTTCCAGAACATATAAACAACTCCTCCACCTGCCCACATGCACTTAAATACTTCAATACTCTAAAAGCTTGCCTCTCTCCATTTCTACATGCGCACTTTTAATTCACTATATTACTAACACTCTGTTTCTTTTAAATTGTAGGCAGCTAGATACTATTGACTCCAAAAATGCATTCTCTTCCAAAGTCAATACATCTGGATACCAAACAAGTGGAAGGTATTAAATGCAACTATTTGTTGTTCACTACACAATTTGACCTACAACTACACTCTACTACGGTGTTATGCAATACTATGACATCATCTGATTAATATGAATGCTTCCATTTCCTAGATCCCTCCAGAAGAGGACAACAAGTAGGCCATCTTCTCTAGCACTATTTGTTTCTCATCAACAACATTCAACAAAAAGGTAAGGCATCTACACTATGATAAATAAATAGACCCTTATACTTCAATTAAAAATAGTATAGGTTCCAATGTTTACTTAGCTTTGGTACATGCAAATTTACATCACCATTACTACTACATTTATGAGACTGACATGTTCTCCTGTAATATTTCCCTAGGCACTCCACAGACATGGCCTCCACCAAGAAGGATAGTACTAGTGCACAACATCTACGAAAATGGTAGTTTGTAGAAATCCACCTAATAAGAAAACTGAGAATAATGTCATACATTATTAGTTTCATAGCCTTCACAAAGCAAAAAAGACTGACGGTAACTATGAATAACTTGATTCTAAATACTTCATGCTCTGTCCAACAACAAATTCATATCTCAAAATTTGACAATTTGTTTTGCAGACCAGTGACAATCATGCTTGCCACTCAAGCAACATCCTCTGGTTCAGTATCTTCAAAAGTACACTTTGAAGACAACAAGCAGTTAAGTTTTCAGAACATATAAACAACTCCTCCACCTGCCCACATGCACTTAAATATTTTAATACTCTAAAAAATTACCTCTCCATTTCCACATGCGCACTTTTGATTCACTATATTACTAACACTCTGTTTCTTTTAAATTGTAGGAAGCTAGATACTATTGACTCCAAAAATGCATTCTCTTCCAAAGTCAATACATCTGGATACCAAACAATTGGAAGGTATTAAATGCAACTAGTTGTTGTTCACTACACAATTTGACCTACAACTACACACTATGACGGTGTTATGCAATACTATGACATCATCTGATTAATATGAATGCTTCCATTTCCTAGATCCCTCCAGAAGAGGACAACAAGTAGGCAATCTTCTCTAGCACCAGTTGTTTCTCGTCAACAACATTCAACAAAAAGGTAAGGCATCTGCACTATGATAAATAAATAGGCCCTTATACTTCAATTAAAAACAGTAAAGGTTTCAATGTTTACTTAGCTTTCATACACACAAATTTACATCACCATTACTACTACATTTATGACACTGACATGTTCTTCTGTAATCTTTCCCTAGACACCCCACACACAAGGCCTCCACCAAGAAGGATAGTACTAGTGCACAACATCTACGAAAACGATAGTTTGTAGCAATCCCGCTAATAAGAAAACTGAGACTAATGTCATACCTTATTAGTTTCATGGCCTTCACAAAGCAAAAAAAACTAACATTAACTATGAATAACTTGATTCTATAGGTGCCCTAGCAATATAGTATACAGTGAAGAGGAAACTTCTTCTCAACAACACATGCCAAAACAGTAAATCATATGTTTACTTCATTGTAAATTCAAACTTATGCCAACTTTTTCTTTATTACATGAATTGAAATGTTTTCTTTGCTTTGTTGTAGACAAATGAATAGCACCGAGCAAAGGCAGAAAACTTATGCCAGCCTAAAGACAGTAAGAAGTCAAACAAAACAAAGGTATGCTCATGCACTAGAACATATAGCCCAATGGTAAACCATCACAATTTTGCTAAGCAAACTGAGACACATTGTATACTTCATATGCTCTCTTACTCACAATTCTCTTCCCATTTGTTATACCTCTGCATCCTCAATTCTACTGTAATATACTCTCTCTGCCCGTATTTCTCAGCAGGTACAAAAATATGAATACTGATAGCCACAAAAGTGAAAACTGACAAGAACATGTGCTAAAACGGTAAGACATTTCAATTATGCAGACTAATTCAGCCTTGTACCATAATCAATTAACTTTATTGCTTACACTTTTCTACTTTCCTTGTCATAGCCACCTAGACAACAAGAGCCCAGGCATCACACCTCTTCAACTAGATACACATAACAACCAAATAGAACAAATGTATTTCTTTGAATCACCTCATTTGCCACAATAGTTTCCACTTCCAATGACTACTAACCACCACATAGAGCTAGCCAATAAATATGATCTCAAATTTACACATAACTACTAGAACTTTTTCTGATTAGTTGTCAAGGTCAATTTCTAGTTTCTATTTTTAGCACTACCTTGTGGGGGACCATGCCTTGTTTATCTTAATCAATATTTATTTGAAGAGATAGGAATATGTTAAATACATGTTTCAGACTATGAGTTGCTATATAATAGGATTTGCCCACCATTTTCAAGTACTACTATCATGGAACATTGTTCTATTGATTGACATATGTTTTGATTGTCATGCATTGTCTAGTTTGCATCAATTTTCCAATATTATCTCTTCATGATTCATAGAGTGAGGATCTATAAAAACTACTTGCTCCTTCTTTTTCTGGGGAGTTTCCCCTTGTTTTTTATGCTTGGTTAATATTTATTCATCGAATATAGGTGGGGACAACACACCTCATTGTTTCATGTGTATGTTGTTAGAAAGATGAATGTTAGCGCTATAGAATAGATAAATATGGTGTCGATTTATGATACTATGATGACAATATATTTGAGCTAACTTGTTAGTTCCTACTTTGACAGTGAATTGCTATCCTGAACACATGATTACTTATATTGTGCTTGTAGCCTCACTTCAATTCCACATACCGCAAGTACAATTTTGGATCTTTGCAGACACCGTAATGGACTAGAATTTGAGGGTGAAATATTGGTTGTTTACAGACCAGGGACAAACAAAAACTCCAATACACAAAATAAAATAGAGATTGTCCATGTTGCCCTTGTGGATTCTAATGGAAAAATGACAATAACAATGAACATCAGTAATGCCTTGATAGATAATTTCTTGCCATGTATCTTAGTTGGTTCTAGCATATGAATCACAGAGTTCATTGTAAAAACTAAATCACCATATGAAAGAGGTGATGCAGATTGTTGCATTGCTTTAACAGCTTATAGTACGATGGACATTGTCAAACAAGTTTGCAAGCACCATAAATTGACACTTGACAAGACCATTTCTCAACTAATAGACGTTGATTGCTATTATTCAGTTGGCTCCTTTGGAGCTATTGCTACAAACTATCACATCAACAGAGGGCAGCTTGAACTACATGTGAAAGATGGAGATTTGTAGCAAAACATGGCCACGGTACATTTCTGCCCATATGTAAAACAACTTACACATCCTGCTCTATCATTATGTGCCAACTACTAGTAACATTAGCATTATGCACTAACCACTCCTTTTGAAGCTCTTTGTGGCAAACACTTACACAAATTTGTGTGCAGCTATACAATAATTATTATCAACAATGGACATGCCTCTAATACTCTTCAAAAATTTCGTCCGCACTGGCCCAAGAGGCTCATATTCCATTCAGCCATCTCAATCTTCCTTTGTACAAAAGCTTAATGATGAATGTACAAAAGTACAATTGAAAACATTAGCAAGATGCAACACCCAGGAAAGCACACAATGCTTTCTTTTGTTTTGTCAATTGCATACACATATTTGGCGCGTTTAAACAATGCATTCTAACATCATTTGTTTTCCAGGTACTTGGCACGCTAAAGGCAAAAAATCCACATTTGGCACCTTACAAAATATGTTGTAGCACATGCCACTGGTCACTGACATTTGACACCACTTCTACTATCGACTCTATGGACTTCCCACATTGCAAAAAACCCGCCCAACCTACATGCCATCACAGTCTATTATGCACCCTGCAGAGACAGGAAGGTAACGTTGACTGCACTTTACAAGGTGATCTCATCAAGCAACACTTCCCACAGATTGCAACCATTCCACATGACCAGTACGAAAAAAAACATATCACCAATGGTATATGCGTTGCGCACATTGCAACTCTATGCTACATTCACATTGACTGTCAACAACACCATTGTAAAAATTGTTAAGCAGTGAGCCTTTTGCACTGCGCAATCTTCAATTTTGTAAAAAACATTAAGCAGTCAACCTTGGGACTTAATTTTTGCAAAGCTCTTCAACGAAGCAACTCCTACCGATATTAAGTAATTTGTTTCCTCTCTTTTTATGCTTTTTATGATCAGCCTTAAGTTGTTGATCTTTGAACATCAAGGGACCTACGATGTTTTTTTGACTTTAAGCATAGACTAATGTAAATTCATTGACTAAAATGTTTGTTTATCACTCCTTGTTGCTTTTTTAAAATGCCTAGCAATATGACTTGACTATGACTGCATATGTTAGGGGAACAAAAGCTTTATTCTATTAAGAATTTGTTATTAGTAGGGAGTTTAACATTAGAATATATTTATTCCAAAAAATTTAAACATTTCAACATGATTTTACATTTCAAAATTGTTTTGTTACATTGTTTGTCAAATTATGTCTAATGCTATCAATAGTCTCAATTAGTTAGGAAATCCAATCCGAGGGATACATCAAAATAGTATTGTTCAGCAAATTAACTCAAATTTCATCATGATTCATGCATACAATAGAGCATTACATCTGATGGATCTTTTTGTCAAACCTAGATTTCTCCTTGTTGCACAAACCCAAGTGATATTTTTGATGTATGTTTGCTTCATTACCATGTATCACTATTTCAGCTATTGGTAAACCTCAATCTGTAATCTCCAAGGAAGTTCTACCTGACTTGAAATCCTAAGAGAATGGTATAGAGTAGGTCTCCAGTGCTGAGTTCTCATTGGCATAACTCAGGAATCAACATCAAATCATAATTTGATAAACAATCTGAAAATAATGAATTACATATTAATCTACTCAAGTTCTACCATTTCAACCCATGTCTTTGAAGATGTCAAGTAATTTGTGTTTGATTACATAAGGAAAGAAGGGCCATGATCCCAAAGCACAAAAACCAGTAGAGCCTAGGCCATTACAGTTCAAAACGAGTAGAGACTAGGCAATTGCAGCCTAGACAAAAACCAACTTAAATAGCCAGCAAAAAGCACACAGGCCTAACTTTATAACCATAAACATTATATCCATAGTTTAAAAACACTCTTTTTGTTTTTCCCCAAAATGAGAATTGATAGGAAAAATAGTTCTAGATAATTGAGACTGTTTTGTGAACTTCTGAGAGTGGGGATTGAGCCAAACCAATTTACTTTTCATGTGTTCTCAACGCATGTGCGAGTTTCAGATTTTTGGAATTTGGTGAACAGCTTCTTTCTTGCATTTTTTAGGTTCAAATTGAGTCAGATGTTTTTGTGGGCAGTGCCCTTGATGATATGTTAGCTAAATGTGGGAGTGTAGGGGATGCGGGCAAAGCATTTGACAAATTAGCTTAGCCAGATATGGTTTCCTGGTCTGCTATTATCGCAGGGTATGCTCTGAATGGGTATGCCGACGAAGATCTTTGGAATATGTGCAACTTTGGGAAACCATGGAAAAGGGGTTGTCTCATCATGAAACATAGTCCCAAGTAATCTCAATGGAAACACCAGAAACCTAACTATGGCTCTACCAGCTTCCCCACCCATCCCTGTGATGTATTTGGAAAAAACTAGTTCCCATAATTTTTCTAACGCCCTCAACTGGTCAATAAATACCTCAGCTACTATCAACAATGGGCATCCTTGATAACAGTTGGCTAACAGTGTCTATGGCAGTATGCATGAACGATCACAGAGGATTGAACAATTAGAAGGGAAGAAGCAACCGCTGAGGAACTCTTATGTTCTCACTTGCAATGCACTCAAACTAAAATAAGCACAACTATTCTTCACTTTACAAGCTCTCACTCGTTGTACAGATCTGTACGACCGATATGCATGCACACTGTTATTTACTTCTGCTATAATAAGGGTTCCTTTCCCTTTTTGGAAGATTCTAAATTTCAACATTTGCTATTTTCTTTTGGTGTGCTTCATCTTTTGAAGACTCTTGCTTGGTAATGCTTTTGCCAGTCTCTAATAATACTCTCTGATTTGATGATTGTTCATTGTTGTTTAATTGCTGAACAAGACTTATTCTACTACGTTATGATGATTGTTAGTTGTTGTTTAATTGGTGAACAATACTTATTCTACTACGTTATGACATGAATTCTGTGAGTTCTTTTGTTTTATATCTTTTTGTATTAAAACATTTAAGCTTGAGCACTTGAGAAAGAATCGAATTCATTTTCAACATATACAAGATCATTTAGGCATTCATCCACAAAGGATATATAATGTCATATGTGTCTGTGTGTGTGTTTAATTAGAAAAGTGGAGTATAGGATTGGACTTGATAGTCAATTACATTTTCCAATGCTTATGATTTGTCACTTTCGTACCCAAATACTTCTTAAAAGGAGCAGCTTTTATATGAGAACAATGAGAAAATAGTCCATATATAATGAGTTAGTTTTGTGTAACTGAGAAAGTTCTTTAAGGTGTCTGGTTTTTCCCCTATTTGTTAGTTTCTACGTACGTAATTTTCTATAACGCAGCCCTGCCAGCATTTGGCAGGAACTACACTGCAATTGCAGCTCTTGTTTATAAAGGCTAATCCTTTAAATAGTTCTTAAAACTAGAAATAGGCTTGCAATAAGTTCACTAATGAAAATTTGTATGAACATTTATTAGACAGACAGTTGCATGCAATCAATTTGAATTTTGCCTACAGAAACTCCCTTGTTGAAGCATTTTAATTGTGGGAAAATTATGTTATACGAGGGAAAGAATATCTTAAGCCATAATGGCCAGCACTAGTTAGCAGATTAAATGTGAAATTTATTTTCTTTAACGTTTATTAGTATCTTGAGATTGGACAATTAACTCATGGTGCCTTTAAAAACTAATAAAATTCATTTGAGCTTTTGTGGGCACTGCCCCTGAAAATCCCCGTGGGGGCGCTGCCCCTCAACCCCTCCCTGTACTGTGACTGGGACCACGCTAGGGGTGCTACCCCTGGACCCTGCAAGGGGCACTCCCCCTTGATCTTGTCTTGGGGGCGCTATTCCCAAACCGTCATTGAATAATTTGGGGGGTAATTGCAGCAATAAAATGGAAAAATTTAACCTTCGAGTATGATAATTGATTATGTGATTTTCTTCAATAATGAAAGTTTCGTGAGAATTTAACATAATTTTCATACGATTGAAAAAAATTCGTCAGTAAAATTAATATTTTATCCTTTCAAATTAAAAATTTTTGCCAACAATATTATTTTTTTCCTCCTACAATAGTGTAGGATTCGCCAAGATTTTACATCTTTTCCGAAGGTGGGTTTCTTAAAGTTATCCTTGATCGCCATCTTTCTTCTCAGACTCAGAATTGGAATCTTGCTTTTTCTTCCTCTTCTTCTTCTTCTTCTTTTCTTCTTTGCATTCCTTTCAGAAATGTCCAAATTTTCTGTAGTTCCAAAAGATTGCCTTGGACTTACCAGTGGACTTAGATCTCTCCTTATTCTTGGAATTAGATTGACCATCCTGCTTTTCATTCTTTCCTCTTTCTCTTGATCTTACTCAAACACTCAAAGCCTCTTTGAAATTCAAAGAGACCTTCCTTCTCTTCCCCTCCGAAAGTAGAGAACCAACAATATCATCCATCTTCAATACAATTGAAGTGCTCCCGTTGACCATGACAAGGTTGTCCCACGAGTTTAGCAATAGACGTAGAAAGATTTGGCACCTTTTTTCTTCATCCATTGACACCCCTACTAAGGTCAACTGAGTCACCAACATATTAAAGCTTTCAAGATGCTCATAAATTCATCCACCTTCTTCCATTCTCAATGAATACAATTTCTTCCTCAAGAAAATCTTATTCACAAGTGATTTTTCTTGGTAGATCTCACTTAGCTTCTTCCAAAGCTTCTTCGAAGTAGATTCTTTGTGGACATTTATCAAAATTGAGTCATCAAGACACAATATTATGAGACTTTTAACCTTTCTATCCATTTCATCATATCATGCAGCTAAAGTTGGATGCATAAACCAATAGACATTTTCATCCACTGCATCCCATAGATCTTGATCAATCAACAAATCTTTCATCTTCATCTTCCACATTTCAAAGTTCAAGCCAGAAAAATTCTACTCCACATCAATCATCCCTGATATGCTTTTCATCTTTACTACCCTTCAATGCAGAAAATGAAATACTTTGCACAAGTTCCCACTCAAACCTTGATTCGGTAAAAAAACCTTGTACCCAACAAATAGAACCAAGACTGGCTAGGCTCTGATACCACTTGTAAGGAAGAAAGGGTGTGCCGAAATGCTTCCTACGATAATCTTGAGAGGACGACTATGAAAACTTTAACATAACTATTATAGTGATTTCAAGAAACATATACGAGTAGAAACAAAATAACAATAAACACATAACATAGTGATTATTGTGGGGAAAACTGTTATGAGAGAAAAACCCCACATTCTTAAACCTACATAATATATTATCAAAACAAAAAATATTACAACACACTTGCAATGCAATTTCTTACAAGAGTATCACCTCAAGTCAAGCTTGGAGGAACTTCTTTAGCATCCTTCTAGCACCCGATCTTGAAAAAAAAACTCAATGCTCAAACTCCTCATCAAGTCCTCCTTTTATAGGCTTCTGACAACCTGGAAACCACTTGTAGTTTACAAAACCATGAGCAAAACCTCCTTAGCACGTGTTGCCCATCCTTGACATGTGTTTCCCAAGATAGACAAAATCGAGGTTAAAAATAGTCTCTCATGCCCAAAGTCTTATCCCCTATATTTGACCCTTATAGTTGTCATGGAATGTGTTATAGCATCTCTAAAAATGGCCCTCCTATATTATACTATGGACATGGCATCTTTTGACCACTAATATACCTTTTACCAAGGCACTCACACAGAGAATTTTGTGAACTACATTTTAGAACTATTTCTAAGAAAGATTACAATTATTATTGAGAGTAAGATAAAATAAAATTGAAAATAATATCACTAGAAACTATAAACAGAAATAGTTTCTATAAGATAAAAATTAATTAAAAAATGTTAAGGCTCTTTAAGCTATTTGCATAAGAATATTATATGTCCATGTTTTGATTCAATAATAATGAAATATAATTTATTGTTGTAAGTACAATGTTGAAAAGTATTATCTCATTATAAATGTTAGAATGGAATAAATAATATTTTATTTAATGTATGAAATATTTCTTATGAAATGTAAAGAGATAATTTCCTAATTTATCTTTTATACTAATCAAAATTCCTTTTTCTATCATGTGTTGAGTATTTCTATCATATGTTGAACTACTTGCAAGCAAAAAAAATAGTACACTAAACTTAAAAATATAACTCCACTTAAAAAATTAAAAGAATCGATTTACATTTATTTATGATTTAGAAATTAAGAAGTATATTTAATCCAATATATGAATTAGAGAAACAAATAAACTATAACATACATTTAAACGTAGTATGGATTTGCTAAACTTGTTAAATGTTCTCATAGTTAAGCAATTCAGCTATTCTTTTGCTTTAATGTCAAGAGATCCATTTGGTTCTACCAATGGCATTTTCTTGAAATTTCTTAAAGCCTTTGCAACAAATCCATTTGTGCATAACCTGTCGCCATGACAGCCATGAGACCACATTTCTTTTCGAAATTCTGTTAAACCATTCACATGCTTGGTGTGAGCTTCTACATTTTACTTAAAAGTACAAATTCTTGACCGTTATTGAATTTTCCAGCCATTTTTTAAGGAAGAGAATAACTGTTCAGTTTTATACAGGTTCAAATTAGATAAAAGTATCTATAGCATTACGAACAAATTTTCAACTAAAATTTAGTCATATAGAAAGAAAATAGAATCTACTAATGCTGCAGTTCCTGAAGGTTAAATTTCCATTATTTGATCTGACGACATAACAACCCTTTCAAAGTAAACTTGTCCTTTTGATATGTTTGCCTTCAAATTGAAGACCCGTACCTACAAATTTTCAAGTAGAAGAATAAAAAGAAATTAGACTAAATATAGCCCATGGAAACCAGATTTTTTCGAGATTTGCTAAATAATTAAAATGTTTAAACCATACCTCTACAATTTGGAGCTCTATATAAAATTCCCTACCAAAATTCACTAAAAGCTGGCAACAGATATCGGACATAATCCATTGACTATGAGAAAATCAGTTTTGGATGCAGGATTTATTTCTCAACTAGAGAACGTGTTACCTCCCATTGCAGCAAGAAGCACTCTCATATTCGGGCATAACCTATTAATCTCACCACACTTTGTCCTTGAGCTACAATTTATAACCTCTTATATGATTGTCATTGAGCTATCTCTAAGTATACATTTTTAGGTTCACTTTTAGATGTGTATAGACAATTCATCTATGTACATAACTAAATCTTATGTAAAAACATATAACTATTATATTTGATATATATAAAGCATGTCTAGTTCAATGTCTATGCTTAAATATTTGTTGGGATGAGTGATATTCATAAATATCTTTTGGAAAACTTTTGAATTGTAAAATCATGTTGTTAGTTAGACTTCTAGATAGATTGAATAGATAATGATGAAATAAGGTTGAAAACAAAAAGAAAACATTCAATACATTTCTACCATGTTATGTTAAGTTATAGTTCTCATTCATTTCAAACGATTTTTAGATGTTCTCAATCCTAAATCCTAGATGAATCATTTTATTAAGGTTAGTCTTTAAACATGCCACTCTGGTATGTAGTTTTTCCCTCTTGAATATTGTTTATAAATATTTTGTTCATATAAAAATCTATGTGAGACCAATACATGATTTTTCAAGCACATGTTAGAGACTACTGCAAGCTTCTTATAAGAATGGGCACTAGAAATCACCTATGATCATGACTTAATAATCCATTTTATTAGAAATTGCATTCACGTTACAATTGAACTATAGAAAACCAAGTGTCACCACTTAGAATTCCATAATAGATGTCTCTATGGAGTTTGAACTTAGGTCTATAGAAGGCACACCCAACATTTTAATCAATTAAGCTCAATCCTCAACCCTTGAGAATGTAACTTTAAAAAAAGTTCTACTTTAGTTGGTGTACAATAGCTAGTAAGAGAGAGAAACTTGGACAAGAATTAAGAAACTTAATTTTAAAGGTTTGAAGTTCCAATTTATTATTGTGAAATGATCTTAGATTAATTTCACCCACACAAATCTAAACCAAGACAATAAGAAACTAGATTAGATTTGAATCATAAGAATGAAAGATGATAGAGAAATATCAACTTAAAGTTATTTGTCAAATTTAATGCAAAATATATCATCATACATACCAATCAATACATAAAAGACAACCAAAACATTATAAACCTAAAATATTAAAAATATGCATACACAATTTTCACTACAATTATAATTAATACTTTAATAATCAAAACCTGCCATCAATATCTATCCTAAATTTGATAATGTTTAAAACAATCTACTCACAATTTCTGCTAATAATTTAATAAAAAAAAATTCT
>MU223914.1:2272183-2289543 GCA_018584345.1 Thuja plicata | reverse complement strand
GAAATAACTTCTAATCTAATAAAATGATTCACTCACCAAGTGGGCCCCCTTGGATGAGTGAATATAAATGCAATCAAGATAAGAGACTAAAACTCAAATTATGCACTCTATTCATTCATGGAGGAAAATGTACTTGGAAAATAAATAGTGCTACAATGTCAAATTCTATTCCATAAATTATATCAATTAACTCCTGTGGAACTATAAAATTCCACTTATTTAAGGAGGAACTACACTACTACCTAAATCTAGGATCACTCCATTAATGAGGATCACTAATGGATACATCGTGCTCATAATAGAAATCTCAAACAACAATAGTAGGTCTTCAATTTTCCAGAATATATCATACAGTGGTTCTAGATCTGCGTGCGGTGTCTAATCAGGAACTAAACTGACTCATTCCTCCATGAGAGTTTTGCGACACACCCATCTTAAACCACCTTACTTAATTCCTTGCTTTATGTTGGTGCTTCTGAAGGTAACGGCTGTCGTTGACCCTTTCAACGCCATGCTAGAATTCTTGAATGTGCCATAACTTGACTACTACAAAATGGTTAGCATACATAACTTCTGACGCATAAATATATTTTATCATTTAATACTAAGAAATAAGTGTGATATTTCATACAATATTCTTGCACAACATTTGGCTACAGGAAGGAGACTACCCATAAACATAGCATAGGGAAAAAGGACTATCTATTCAACATGTAATCACTTATATCCTGCAACTTCTATCCATCAGTTCCAAGAAAAATACATTATGTTTTTACCATCCATTTTACCTACTTATGTCCTTACATATATAAAATATATAAAAATCATAAGTTTTAAAATTTCTGCTTTGAAAACAAAATGCTAAAAAAGGAAAGTAAACACATGGAAAAGATGGCCTTTTGAGAGGCTCATCGGGGTGCAACTCATATCCTATGATATTCAAGGGATCCCCTCTAATGGAGTGCACAACCGAATGACACATTTGGAGATAGAAAATATGCAAAGACAGGCTGAAGGCTTTCCTGGGTCAAAATATAACAATGATTCAGCACTAATAGATATAGACCTGCACGCAATATCTTCGCACCGAAGCTGGGAATAGAGCAATAGAGATATCAACAATCATAGAAACTCAACATCGGATCTTTTCCCAAAGGTAGGAATCTTGAACAAACCATTCATTTTAATTAGAGCTGGTAATATGGAAAAATATAAAGAAATTATACAAGTATTCCTTTAGTTTTTATATTGGAGAATTATGGGCTCAATTCATATGGGAGTAAAACCAAAAGCTCTTTTATTGGATCCTCCAATATCCCATTGCAAAAATCATCAGGAACTTCAAATTAGCAAAAGTGTGCTTCATCTAGGGACCATTAACAGATATAGGAATTTAAGAACTCATCTTATGATGAATCGAAGGACTATCACAATACAGATATGTAGATATGAATATGTAATAGAGGAGACTCCCACTCAAATCTCTACATTCAATCCCAAGATAGCAGAATAATTACTAACATAGTGGTTCAGAGAAGTCCAAGCAGAAATGATATCTAACTTGGATGACCAAGTTATGGAGGAAGAGATTACTCCATCAGAGTCTATAGTGAAATAGATCGATAATACAACAAAGAAACATATCACCTCCACAGAAATTTGGCCAGTTTCAATTGATATGCAAGATGAGGACATTTTGCAAACCAAGATAAGTGATCTATGGGTCATTGCAAAGGTAGGAATGAATACTGGCCCCACTTTGGATAACAAGGTATATCAAAACATGAGAGCTCATACATCTCCATCAAAAAGGATGAAAGAAAATAGTGATTTTGACTCCTCCAATAACAGCTTGGGAACTAGGAAATCCTCAAGAATCAGGGAAAAAGAGTTGAAATAGATTAGTTCCAAAATGGACAAAAAGATCAAAAATTCAAAATAAAGTAGAAGGATTAAAGGTGGGATCATCCCTTTGAAACCAGTGAGAAAAATTAAAGATGTGGTGAGCTTAGAGAAATTGTCTTCAGATTATCAAGATATTGTCTCTCCCATTTCACAAGGAATACAAGAATTATATGAACTTTTTGGGGGATCTGATCTAAGATACAAAGGAAATGACAATATCTCAATTCCATTTGATGAGAGACTCTTAGAAGCAGACTATGTGGAAGAGGAATATAGATGGAACTCCATCAAAGGAATGGGATATTCTAACTATAAAACACCAGAAATTTCTCAGGAGATACCACAAGAAGGGTTGGGAAGGGATGGAAGTACTACTTTGGAGAACTCCCCTTTTCTACCTCCTCCTAGCTCAGGTTTCCAAAAATATTCTATTAATAGAAAAAGGGTTGATTGTTGTATGGTTAAGAAAAAATGTAAAGGAGGGAAATCTTTGGCTTCACTAAGATCAGAAGATGGAGAGGATCTAGATCAAGAAAAAATTACACATTACCTAAATGTAGGGAAGGGGAAGTTCCTTCACAAGTCACAATGAATGTTCTCTCTTGGAATGTTAGGGGTCTTAATGCCCCTAACAAGAAGCGATTAATCAAATGCTGCATTTTGATGGCTAAACCAAATTTAGTACTCATTTAGGAAACAAAAATGAATTTTGAGTCACTATCCATTTTCTCCAAACCCCTTGGGGATTGGATGGTTAAGGGATTTGATGCATTAGGATCCTCTGGGGGAATTGCTATTTTATGGAACCCAAGGCTTGTTAAAGTCAATATTTCAAAGAAAAAGAAAATTGGATGAGCGGGGAAATTAAGTGTTTGCAGTCAAATCTTCAGTTTCATATCATAAATGTATACAAACCTAATCTAAGAAGGAGAAAAATGGAAGTGTGGAAAGAATTAAGTGAACGTTTCTATGATATTGAGAATGAGAACATCCTCATTGGGGGAGATTTCAATGCAGTAGTTCACTCTTCAGAAAAGATGGGAGGTTCTTAAAGGGAAGCACAATTTCAATCAGATTTCGAAGATTGGCTTCAAGCTAAAACTTTGATGTAAATTAAACTTGAGAATGGTAAGTTTACATGGAATAATAAAAGGTTGGGACCAAGCAACATTGTAGAAAAATTAGATAGGTTTTTCTTCAAAGGGGACCTTTCCCTTTTCCCCTTTGATCTCAAAGCATCCATTTCCCCAACCTCTGGCTCAGATCATTTTCCAAAATAAATGGAAATCCTTGGGGAAAATAAACTGATGCACTATCCTTTCAAATTTGAAAATATGTGGATGAAAGATAAAAGTTTCATGAGTCTAATTTCAGAATGGTGGATGGAATGCAAGCCAAAAGGTTCAAAACTATTTTTCTTTATATCCAAACTCAAATACATCAAACATAACTTGCTCATATGGAACATAACACATTTCAATAAGATCTTCTCATCCAAAGTGGAAATATAACAGAAACTCAAAGACCTAAATGAGATCATTATGCAGTTGGGAATGGATAAGGAGAGATACGATCAGGCAAGAGATCTTTTAAGAGAATATGAAGAAATACTCGCAAAAGAAGAAACCTTTTGGAAACATAAATCTACAGATTGCTAGTTAGAAGCAGGGGACAAAAATAAAAAATTCTTCCACAACATTACAAAACACTATCATATTGCTAACAAAATACATCAAATTACCAAGGGGGATGGTAAACTCATTTAGGATCAAAAGGAAATTCAAAAGGAAATTGTCATCTTTTACACAAAATTACTAAATCATTCTGAGGTTTCTCATTTAGCAGCTCAGGGAGATCTTGTTAGGGATATTCCAAATCTCATATCAAATTTAGATAACTCCTTGCTTCTTGCTAAATTAACTAAGAAGGAAATCAAGGACACGCTGTCACAAATGGCTCCTGATAAAGCTCTTGGTCTTGATGGCTTCCCTCTGTGCTTCTTTCTACATTGATGGCACATATTGGGGAAGGAACTCTCTGAGGCATTGGAGGCTGGAAGATCCTCACGTAGATTCTTAACTGGGATTAATAACACATTCATATCTCTTATTCCTAAGAAAGAAAATGCTTCTTGTATGGATGAATTTAGACCAATTGCTTTATGTAATACTGTATAAAAAACTTTTTCTAAAGCTTTAGCTTGTAGATTAAAATTGGTGTTAGAAAGATTATTGGGGAGGAGAAAACAAGGTTTATTCTAGGTAGGTCAATATTAGATAGCATAATTATTGCTCAAGAAGCCATTCATTCTATCCAATTTAATAAACATCCTAGTATGATAGTACAATTAGATATTAAGAAGGCTTATGATAAAGTAGATTGGATATTTTTAGCTAAATGCATGGAAAAATTTGGATTTTCCATAGCATAGATAAATCTCATATATTACTGCATATCTATTTCGAAATTCTCCATCTTGATCAATGGATCTCCTGGGGTTTTTTTTGAAGGAACTAATGGCACCAGGCAGGGTGACCCCCTTTCTCCTTTTTCTCTTTATTATCATGGAAGAAGCACTAGGATGTAGATTCATCAGCCATCAAGATCAAGATTTAATTTAGGGGGTGGAAATCACCTCTTTGGTTAAAGATGTCACCCACCAACAATTTGCTAATGATATACTTCTGTTTGGCAAAGGAAACACAATAGAGGCATCTTTCATGAAATATATTTTGGACAAATATTCTTTAGCATCAGGGAAAGAGGCTAACAAAGATAAGTCAACAATATTCTTCCTTAACACAAGGAAACAAGTTCAGCAGAACATTCAAAAATTTCTAAAGTTTAAAATTGGCTCCTTTCCTTGTCAATATCTTGGCATTCCAATTGATAAAGCATTAAGGACTGATTCTGCATGGAAACCTATTGAAGAGAGAATGGAAAGGAAAATGGATGCTTGGAAATCTAAATGGTTATCATGGGCTGGTAGGGTGGTTCTGATTAAAGCTACATTAGCTGCAATCCCTATTTATCTTTTGTCTTGCCTATCACTACCTGTGAGGTATTACATGAATATAGTTAAAAAAAATGAGAAAATTCTTTTGGCAAGGTACAGATACTAAGAGAAAATTTACTCTTATCTCCTAGGATAAGATATGCAAACCAATGGAGGAAGGAGGTACTGGGATCAATGATAAGCAAAGGCAAAACCAGGCCCTTGGAGCAAAGCTATATTAGGAAATTTTGAAAGAACAAAACCTAAAATGGGTAAGAATTCTCAGAGGACAGTACTTTCACCATTTAGATGCTGCAAAGGTAGTAAGATCTTCCAACCTTCCTAGAGGTTCTAGAATTTGGAATTTCATTTACAAATCAAGGGGAGTCATAGAAGAGAATATCTCTTGGAACATCAAAGATGGTTCTTCTGCCAGATTTTGGGAAGATTATTGGGGTGGGTTCCCCGACATCAATCAAATGTTAGGAGAGAACAATATCAGCAAGATTTGCACAAAGGAGTGGGGCTCCCTAGTAAAATACTACATAACACTAGATTCATAGAATTTTGTGGATGGCTCTTGGCATTGGAAGAAGTTTGAACTACTTAATATTGATCCCTCTAAATTTAGTGCTCTGAAAAATATTATTGAAGATAGATCCTTTTTGATCAAAGTGGGGTAGGATGAATTAATTTGGAATGGTTCAAAAATAGGGGATTATAAGGTGAAGGATGGTTATAGGATTCTCTCAGGTATTCCTTCTCAACAACAACCAAAAATTTATAATCAGTTATGTTGGAATAAAATTTGTCTTCCCAAAGAAGGAATATTTTCCTGGGAGGCCCTTCAAGGAAGGATCTTAACTGCCAATTGGTTTTAAAAAATGGGATTTTTTGGCCCCTCTAGATGTGTTTTATGCCACAATGATGAAGAGGATACATATCACTTACTATTAAATTTCATCTTTGCAATAGAATGTTTCCAATGTTTATGTGCTAAGATGAGATGGTCTTCTGCTCTCCCGAATGACATTCCATCTCTTTTTACTTCTTGGCCTCATCTCTTCAAGGGAAGTTTATGCAGCAATTTATGGATCATATCTCCATCCATTCTAATTTGGGAACTATGGAAAGAAAGGAATAGAAGGATCTTTCAAGATATCTCCCTTGAAAATTCCTCTATATGGAGTCAAATTAAGGCATCCATTGTGGAAGTTATGAGTGCTAGGATCCAATTACACAGTGCTCAACATAAATTGTACACAAGCTGGGATGATCTAATGATTAAGAACTGGTTCGAGATAAAACTCCCTTTAACAATTGGGAAAGGAGTTAAAGCTAATGAAAGCCTCCAACCTAATTGCAAATGGAAGCCTCCTTCATTTGGTTGGAGTAAGCTGAACTTTGATGGAGCATCAAAAGCTAACCCGGGTCCTTCTGGTGTAGGATACATTATTCATTCTACTGATGGCACTTTGATTGCAAAGTTAGCAAGGCCATTGGAGTGTGGCACAAGCAACATGGCGTAATTCAAAGCATTCCTTCTTGGCCTGTCACTAGCATTTGAATTAGGCTTAAAAAAATTTGGATTCGAAGGAGAGTCATTGATTACTATCAATGCAGTTAGAGCTGGGTCGACTCATAATTGGAAATTACAAGAAACTTTTGAGGTAATTTTAAACTTAATTAAGAAATTTGAATCTTCAACGGTCAATCACATATATTGGGAAGGGAATCTTATGGATGATGACTTGGACAACATAGCAGCTTTGGGGGAAAGCATTAAGTACATTTGTTAATCCATCATGATAATAGGCAAGAATTCTCAAGGGTTCTGGGTTACCTTTTTTAATGGATGATGGAGGAATGGACAATATTTTCATCTTAAATACATAATATAGTCATGGAAAAATGTGTTCATTGGTGTTGAAGTGACATCTGCTGACAATTCCAACTGGCATTCTGAGATTCAAATTAATGGCGCAAGGTTGCACAACATTTCAATGTGTTGCATGGATGAACGTCTCCATAACTTCACATCTTCTCAACTTGGTGGGAACTGTACTTAAGTACTTACTCACATAATTCCCTCTATTTTTTAGAAAAACAACCATCTCCTTTTGCGAAAAGGCTGGGTTCTATGTAGAGGGATTTTAATAGCATTGGAAATCACCATTCATCTGATTCATTTGGTGACAAGTCATTCATAGCTAAAGATAGATTTTAGGTACAATGTAAGTAAGGGGATGATTCTCCACCAAGTATTTTATTCTAAGAAAGCCAGCGAGTTAATTATTTTTCAAGCAAGCCAGGGTGTTTAATAGCCAGGGTGGTTGGTAGCAATTTGTTTTTTCCTCACCTCTCTCGTAGCAACGCAAGAAACAACAAAATGGACACTCCTATCAAATTTGGTGTGGATGTTGAACAGATTGCTTTTGACACGCCTGTCACTTCCAATCATATCATGGAAGTTTGTATCTACAAACATCCCCTTGTTATTCACGCAGTGAGGAAGGTATTGGGATTCAATTTTCTAAGCACAAATCATAGATTTAGGGTCCTTTCTGATGTTTTTGTAGGCTTTCTCGAAAGAATTTTAGTGCTTGGTAATTCCAAAAATTTAGCTGAAGACATGTGCGACAGACTCTGTTGGAGATTTTCTTCTGTTCAAATAGTTGATTGTATGTTTGTCATTGATGAAAACATATAATATATAGCAGTATCCTATATGAAATTATCAGTAAAGATATTCTGGAGCCTTGTGCATTTACATCTATGCTATAGACATGTTCTAGATGTAATGTTAATATACGCAGATTCAAATATGCAGTTTCCATTGAGTTATGTTAATCTATTTTGGTAGTTACAGTTTTTGGAGATTATCTGTTAAGAGCTGATGTATTTACATTGTTTCTTGAGTTGTGCTTATGTTTGGGATATGTGTGTTTATATTCATGTTTAGTTACAAGTTAACAATGATTATCCAAAGGTGCTAAATGTGTTTTAACAGAAGCATGGTGTTTGAGTTAATTTGGTAGATCTGATTATGTGAAGAAAAGTGTTTATTTTTTTGAATTGCATGGTCCCAACTTTGTTTGCGTTCTTAGTTAAGCTGACAAGGAAGTTACTGAAGTGTTTCCTATAGCCGCCGTGACCTTATCCTTGGGGAAGATGCATATAGTAGTTCAATTGTCATTGCAAAGTGTGAATGAAGGAATAAGATAAAGAAACGCAGAAAGTTAGATAGTAAAGATACATCATTCATCAGTTGAAGATATCTATGAAGAATCAGAAGAAGATTACAATTCACTAGAACTGATCAAGACAAAAGGTCTACACAAACAGTTCATTTTTTAGATATAGTGTATATCTGCCTTCCAGAAGGTTGCAGCCTTCACTATTTGAGCAGTGAGCTCTTGGACAATGAGTCCTCACCCCTAACAGGGTTATTTTTAAAAGGCTCCTAATAGGGTCTAACCTTTGACTAGGTCTCTGTACTTATTGCATTGTAAAGATCAACTCCTAACATGGTTGCAAGATCTTCTAAAAAGGATCATTATAAACTAGTACAGTTATTTGTGGGTGCTAATTCCCACAGGGGTTTTTACCTAATTTGGTTTTCCCCATTACCAAAATTGTGTTGTTCATTTCTGAGTTATCTTGTTGAGTTTGTGTTTAAAGTTATTCTATACTTAATTGGAAAGAATTGAATCTTGTAGATAATTGATTCACCTACCCTTCTCAGTTATCTCTTGGGACTATTGCTAACAATTGGTAGCAGAGCCAAGTTCCTTGGAGAGAAAGCTTAATAGCTTAAGGTAGATCAGATGGTATGCTTTAGAAAAGAGAGTCCTAAGTTTGATGGAGATAATTATCTTGATTGGAAGAACAAAATGATAACACATCTACAGTGCATTGGTTTTGATATTTTTGAAATAGCCAAACAACAAGTTATTGCTCGCTCTCTTAGAGACCTTACAAAAGATGATGCTACTAGTAAACAAAAGGAGGTATCCACTACCAACACAATTTCCAAGGAAGCCCTTATAAGTGCATTATTTGACAATGAATTCTCTGAGATCAAGAAAGTAGACAAAGCCTACACCATATGGAAGTATTTAGAAGATATGTTTGAAGGAGATATTCAAGCAAAGAATGCGCAGAGATAGACATGGAAAAAGAGGTATAACAACTTAGAGATGCTACCTGAAGTGAAATTTTGAGCTTACAATCAGAGCATTAATGAAGCAGTTTCAGGAATCAGAAACAATGGTGGAGAAATTTCAGAGGAAGACATAATGGACAAACAGATGACTACATTGACAACAAACTATGAGAGCAAGATCAATATCTTAGATGTGACTATGCAATTCTCAAAATAATTCAAGAGAGAGACTTTGATCAGAAAAATCTCTGCATTTGAGATATCAAGATTGAAGACAGAACCTAAAAGTGAAACAACTTTCAAAGCCTCAGTCCATGGTAAGAAATTCTTGAGTAGATCTAGTAATAATGAGAATGAAGAAGTGGATACAGAAGTAGAATAAATCATTGCTATGATTTCCAAGAAAGAAAGGAAAGGTAAAGGAAAATATGAAGGAGAGATACCTTTCAGATGTTTTTCATGCAACAAAGTTGGCCATTTTGCATCCAAGTGTCCTACAAGAGTCAAGAAGTTCATATCAGATCACAAGCCCAAATATACTAAGGAATGCTATCATGCTAAAGATGGTGTAACTGATGATGACTTAGGAAAAGATGAAATTGGATTCGTTTCCATTAAAGACATTGAGAAAATGCTTGAATAAATGGACATTGAAGATTGCCATTAGTTTCCAAAGCAGACATTAGAACTGACTGGATCATTGAAAATAGATGCTCAGATCACATGAAAGGAGACAAAGATGGATTTGTAAACCTAGACAAGTACAAGGGTGGTATGGTTAGATTTGGAGACAACACTCCCAAACCTATCATAGGAAGAGGTTTTATTACCTTAAATGGAAAGAACAAGATAGATGATGTTATTTATGTTGATGGCTTACATTATAACCTACTAAGTGTTGGACAAGTGCTTGACAAAGGATATCAGTTGGAATTCAAAGACAAAAAATGCATCATTAATAAAAAATAGGGAGATATGATTGCATCAGGCTCTAAGACTAAAGGAAATGTCTTTCAGCTCAATTCAGAAGTAAGTTGTTTTGGTGCAAAAGTAGATGACAGTTGGCTATGGCACAAAACACTTTGTCACATCAATTTTGACAACATAGTAAAGATAAGAAATGTAAAGGCAGTAAGAGATCTTCCTAGTATTGCAAGACCAGTTGATACTATGTGCAGGGAATGTGTGATGGGAAAGCATGTAAGGAGATCATTTAGAAGCAATCATAACTCAATAGAAAACAAATTGGATCTAGTGCATATAGACTTATGTGGTCCCACTCAAACAAGATCATACTATGGAGAAAGGTATTTTATTTTGTTTGTTGATGATTTTTCAAGGATGATGTGGGTTGTGTTCTTAAAGGATAAGTTTGAAGCTTTTGAGAAGTTCATAATATTCAAAGCTAAAGTTGAAAATGAGTCTAGATTAAAACTAAAGTGTCTAAGATCAGATAGAGGAGGAGAATTCACCTCTGACCAGTTTTATGAGTATTGCCAAGAACATGGGATCAAAAGGCAGTTGAGTGCTCCTAGAACCCCTCAACAGAATGAGATTGCAGAAAGAAGAAATAGGATCATACTTGACATAGCGTGCACTATCATGATAGAAGGAAAATTTGTGCACACCTATTGGAGAGATGTAGTCAATACAATAGTCTATACTATCAACATAATACAACTAAGGCCAGTCGCAGATAAGACACCTTATGAACTTTGGTTTTGTAATGTACCTAAAGTAAAATACTTTAGAATCTTTGGAAGCAAGTGCTACATCAAGAGAGATGATGGTGTTGGTAAGTTTGATGTCAGAAGTGATAAAGGTATTTTCCTTGGTTACTCTACTAAAAGCAAAGCATATAGATGTTTTAACTTGAGATTTAAGAAGATAATTGAAAGTACACATGTGAAGATTGATGAGAAGTTCATGATTCAAGAAAGATACTATGATTGTGAACCTATGATTGAAGATGAACCCAGGCCTAGCAGTAAATAAATAATTATTGAAGAAATGTTTGATTGTATTGATGTATCATGAAATGACCCTGAAACAAGAAAATAGGAATCACAGATTACAGATGAAGATGTCACACCTAAAGTTCCAAAATTCACAACTAGATACTATTCAAAGGAAGATATCATTGGAGATCAAAGCAGTAGATTTTTAACAAGATCTAGAGAAAAAGGTTTAACAATTGATGAAGAGGTATGTTTACTTTCACCAATTGAACCTTTAAGTGTTGAAGATGCATCCAATGATTTAGTTTGGTAGAAAGCTATGAAAGAAGAAGAAAATCAAATAATCAAGAATGATACATGGGAACTGGTCCCTAGACCTTGTGACAAAAAGGTAATTGGTACAAAGCGGCTATTCATAAATAAGATGAATGAAGAAGGTAAAATGGTAAGAAATAAAGAAATATTGGTATGTAAAGAATATTGGTGTAGGAGCACCTAAGCACAAAGGAATACCAGGAGGATACAAGAGGATAGAATCCATATCATGAATTTTATGGTCTTTTGTATGACATTGTTAAAATTGTCTTATTAAGGTCCTCGTTGGGTCAAGAAGGTCAAAATATGAAAGAATGCTTAATAAAGGCTAAAATATATGTAAAATTTATATTAAGTCAATTTTATGGTGATTCAAGTTTACATGCAAATAATTGTTAAGTTTGGAGTTAAACTAGTAAAGTTGTCATAAAAGTTGTAATGCAAATGCATAAAATATTGTCAAAAGATGCAAGTATGTTCTAAAAGGTTAAAATAATGTAAGGAGATGGTTTAAAAGGTGGTTGGGAAGTTGTAAACCACAAAAAACACTATAAAATCATTTTAATGGTCATTCCAAATCATAACGGAGAAGAAGGAAACATTTTGGAGTAACTTTGAGGTTTTCTAATATAGATATTTTGATTGGTGTTTCAGTTTTTATGTTGTTTCTAGGAATGGTACGGCCATTTACAGCTTGTAAAACATGTATATTCTGTATATTTGGATATTTTAATGAAATAAGTTTCTTCTCTCTTTTATTTGGATTAATTTCATTCTGCTTGGAGTAAGTTATGAGCATTTTGGTGAAAGTGGGTATTTGCAGATTTGAGATTCCCTATCTACAGTCCAATTGAAATGTTTGGTACAGATACAATTTGGATGATCGGGACCTTTAATCACATTCATTGGAAATATATGTGAAGTATCTTTCATTTACTTTTTTTTTTGAATAATTTTCATTTTGATTTGTGAAAGTTATGTATATTTGAATGGAAACTGGTTGTTAAAGATTTGCATTGGAGTTGCAGGAAGTGATTTGTGTTTGAAGAATGATTTATGGATTGGAAAAATTAATGGATTACAGATTATGAAACTAGAATCAAACATGGTTAATCTAAAATTGGTTTGGTGTAATTTGGATTCGATTTGAGAAAGATATGAGATGCCCTAGGTAGGGTTTGATGTTTTTCTTCTGATTTATGATAGAAAATATGGTTGTTGGTGTAGAGACCATAACTTATAATTGAAATGTGTTATGAGTCTCTAATTTATATATGTTTTATAAGGACTGATTTTGAACAATCCCACCAAAGGATTTGTCAATAGGATTTCAAAACAAAAAGTTATGAATAATGGAATCAGATAAAGAAATCAGGATGTGCAAATGGAGAAAGGTTGATGTTTTTGTGTTCAAACATGTTGTGTTTTACCTCATAAAATGCCTCTATATAAAGATATTATTGAATGGATGTTGAAAGGATCATAAAGGATCCTATTTATTGTTTTTTTTGTAGGATGCTTTGCATCAAATATGCATAGAGAGAAGGAATAGACTACACTTATACATTTTCCCCTGTTGGCCTATACAACATTCAAGAACTTCAAAGTATATCAGATGGATGTTAAGTCAACCTTTCTCAACGGTGACTTGAAGAAAGAAGTTTACATAGAACATCCTGAAGGATTCAAATTATCAGACAAACGAGACATGATATGCAGATTAAAGAAATCCCTTTATGGACTTTAATAGGCCCCAAGATCTTGGTATGAGAGACTTGATGGTTACTTAACCAAGATTGGATTCAAAAAGGGAGCAACAGATTGCAACTTATTCATGAGAGAGACACCTGATGGACTACTACTTGTTGCTATCTTTGATGATGACATTATATTTGGAGGTAATGACAAGCTTAGTGTAGAATTCGCCAAAGAGATGCAAAGTGACTTTGAAATGAGCATGATAGGACCTATCAAATATTTTTTGGGATTGAATGTAAAACAAACAGACAAAGGAATATTCATAAATAAGTCTAAATATGTAAAGGAGATATTGAAAACATTCAAAATGGAATATTGCAAACTAGTAAGCACCCCCATGATAATAGGATGCAAGCTTTCTAAAGATGATAACTCCATAGCAGTTGACAAGACACTATACAAGTCTATGATTGGAAAACTCATATATCTTACTCAATCTAGACCAGATATTTCTAATGCAGTTGGCATTGTTGGAAGATTTGCAGCTGAACCTAAAAAAAATCACCCAATGGAAATAAAAAGAATATTCAAATACTTAAAGGGGACTATAGACTATGGTTTATGGTATCCTAACTCAGAGAATATACAACTTCATCTGTATACATATGCAAATTGGGCAGGTTGTGTTGATGCTAGGAAGAGTACCTTAGGAGGAGCAATATTTCTTGGAGATAGGTTGGTTAGTTGGACAAGCAAGAAGCAGAATTGTATCTCTCAGTCGACAACAGAAGCTGAGTATGTTGCAGCAACATTGAATTGTTCAACAATGGTTTGGATCAAATAGATGATTAAAGAATATGGTATTAAAATTGATTATCCTATTGTTATTCACTATGATAACACTAGCACTATCAATATGTCAAAGAACCCTGTGATGCACGCAAAGACAAAACACATTTTCTAAGAGAAAAAGTTGCAGACAAGGAAGTAAATTTGGATTATGTGAGCACTAAAGAACAGTTAGCAGAAATTTTTACAAAGCCTTTATCAAAATATACTTTTGAGTATCTCAGGGAGAAGCTAAGAGTAATTCCCTTTCCTGAGTCTGATTACAACTTGCAGCAAGAGCATCAATCCTTGGTGACTGATGAGTGGTTGACTACTCTACTTCTGCAGTAGTACCTGTGCTTAATTTTTTTTGGCACCCTTTTCCATTGATGTCAAAGGGGGAGTATATAGTTAGGGGGAGCATATACTATGGGGGAGTATACAATAATGAAAAATACAGTAATAAGAGTTGCGGCAGTTAAGAGGAGATTTTGATGAGGATATTGAGAAGATTGGAAAAAGAAGGAAGATACTTTGGGTTGATGGTGTTTTTCATATCATATGTTGTCATCAATGTCAAAGGGAGAGATTGTTGGAGATTTGCTTTTGTAGAAATAGTTGATTGTATGTTTGTCATTGATGACAACATATAATATACAACATTGTCCAGTATGCAATTATCAGTACAAATATTCTGGAGCCTTGTGTGTTTACATCTATGTTGTAGACATGTTCTGGATGTAATGTTCATACACGCAGATTCAGATATGCAGTTTCAGTTGAGTTATGTTAATCTATTTTGGTAGTTATGATTTCTGGAGATTATCTATTAAGAGCTGACATATTTACATTATTTCTTGAGTTGCACTTATCTTCGGGATATGCTTCTTTATATTCATGTTTAGCTATGAGTTAACAATGATTATCCAAAGGTGCTAAACATGTTTTAACAGAAGCGTGATGTTTGAGTTAATTTGGTAGAGGCGACTATGTGAAGCGATGCGTCTATTCATTTTGAGTTGCGCGGTCCTAACTTTGTTTGCGAGCTTAGTTAAGCCGACAAGGAAGTTACTAAAGTCTTTCCTATAGCCATCATGACCTTATCCTTGGGGAAGATACATATAGAAGTTCAATTGTGATTGCTAAGTTTGAATGAAGGAATAAGATAGAGCATAGAAGAAAGTTAGACAGTAAAGCTACATCATTCATCAATTGAAGATCTATGTGAAGAATTAGAAGAAGATTACAATTCACTAGAACTGATCAATACAATAGGTCTACACAAAAAATTCATCTTTTAGATATAGTGTATATCTTCCTTCCAGAAGGTTGCAGCACTAGTACATTTAAGGTCAAATTCTGACAGCCATTTGTCAAATTTGCAATGCTCATTTGTCAGTATTTTGACACCTGAGTCCGTCGCCATTTTTGCGTTGGAAATTGTGACAGAAGACATACCCATCAGTTCACCGACACCATGTCATGTCGGAAAATTTCATATGACAATGGCTTCATTATGGAATTTCCTACGGTTCATCCATTGGAATTCCGATAACAAGACCTATCGGAAATATACAGTCTCTGTCGGAACAAACTGTCAAAAAAATATTTCTAACATTAGTATTGTTGGAATAGCAATAGTTTGCACCAAATTCTAACAGATCTACCTGTCAGTGATATGGCTTTAATGTCGAAGGGTCTATCAAAACTTTTCTATTTATGACACTTAAACAGTTGAAAGAGCGACAGTTGTGCAGCATTTCTCTGACAGGTTTTCCTGTCAAATGTATAGCATTACTGTCGCAATAAATGTTGTAAATTATTTTTCTCCAACATTTTGTCTGTCGAAAGCATAGCACTGCCATCATAATTAATTATAAATTGTCAAAAAACTGACGGATAGGCACATTAAAGTTAACACAGCTCAAGAGATCATCATAGGTTGTCTCTTTCTTCGGTCTATATTATTGACAGAATGTTTTACCTTTCATTAGGTCATCAAATCTGGGGATTTGAAAGAATTTAATATTATATTTTCATGACAACGTATATTATTTAAGTTGATGTTGCACAAATTTATCTACTTCGTTCACTTGTAGACTATGAGGACGGCGGTAAAGAAGCATGGCCATCTTCATAGTATACAAGTGCGTGAAGTAGATAAATTCATGCAACGTCAACTTAAATAATATAGGTTGTCATGAAAATATTATATGAAATTCTTTCAAATCCCCAAATTTGATGAGCTAATGAAAGGTAAAACATTATGTCAATAATATAGACCGAAGAAAGAGACAACCTATGATGGTCTCTTGAGCTATGTTAGCTTTAGTCCTAGCTACTGTCCTATCTACCTGTCGATCATCAAGAATAATCACCACCTTGTATTTATGTACACTGCATCAATTGATCACAGTCTCACAAAAACATTTTACACTTGTACATCTCATCAATACTGGAGGCCTAAAGTAATTTTATACGATCACTAGCACATTTCGTGCATGGATGAGAAACACTAGCCAAAGTTTCTAGATAACCATATTTGAGAAGAGGAATGAGTGGAGGCAAAAGAAGGGATAATTGTGAAGGTTTTATAGATGTAGGTTACTGAATCATCATCTCTGCACTGGTACTCAATCTGGCCTCCACTCCATATACGTCTTTTCATAATCTAAAAACTTTGCATCATTGATTCTCATCATTTTTTCAGCATCTTCGTGGACTGAGACCTTAAATTATTGAGCTTCTCTTTGTTTTGAGAATAGTTAAACATTCTCTACTTAACAGGGCCAACCACGTGAAGGTGGAAGCTCACCTAGCCCCTCCTAGGAGCCTCTTATGACCCTTTATGACATTTTAAGACCTCTAAGATGTATTCTTAGGGATCGTAAAGGGTCATAAGGGGTCATGGGACACAACAGCTGAGAAACTTAAATGTAGGAATCATGGTCACAATTTTTTGGAGCCACAACATAATTGAGTGGTTTTTTGAGACAATGCAAAGTAGTGGTTGCTTTGCATCATTTGGGAATAGCACTCAATTATGTTTTGTCTCCAAAAAAGTGTGACCATGATGCCTACATTTATGTTTCTTAGCTGTTGTGATATGTACATCACAGTCTGTCATTGTTGCAGTAGCAGAGTGTATATTCCACAACAAAAAGGAAGACATCTTTTTAGCCTGGGTCTAGATCCTACCCCAATTGTCGAAGGATCTAGGGCTAGGATCGAAAGATGTCTTCCCATTCTGTCTGCAACATTGTGTCCATCCATGATCTTAGGAAGATCATCATCTTTCCACTCTTCATTTGCCAAAATATATCACTTCTTCAAGCTTCCAGAGAAATCTTATTAATAAAAGAACTCTTCCCAACATTAGGGTACCCACAGATCAAAATAGTTGATGTTATTGGTGCTTGTGCTCAAGGATATTGATTCACTATTTTGAAATGGCCAAATCATTTTTATTTCGATTGTAGAGAAAAGGAGTGGGAGA
>MU223914.1:2235713-2262930 GCA_018584345.1 Thuja plicata | reverse complement strand
GTTTTCAGGAGTTTGGAACAACATTTCAGAATCCATGAATGGTATGGGTAAGGTGACCTTCATTCTTGGTCGTGACTTCAATGAAACATTGGATATGGCTGATAAGAAGAAGGGTCACTTGTTGATAAGTTCCTTGAGGGAAGGGGGATGTGAAAGACTTGTTATCATTGTATTATATATTTTCAATATGTTTGGATGCAGGGCAGACCAGGAGAATGAAGGATCACTCACTGATTGCATGATAACCCAGTTTTGAAGGGTCGCTGGTTGAGGGGACAGTCAAAGTATAGATGATTGGGCCATTGGAGGACCCTAGTTCTTTATATTAATTTATATTCAAATTGGATGCATGGATTTCTTGTGAATTATCAGCTGCTATGTACCCTGCAACTGGATTCGTAAATCTGCATATACTTCTCTAGGGTTGTAAGCCACTTAGGAATCAAAATAGAGAAACTAAATAAAAATTGTTCTTTGCCCTATTTTCTTTTAACAAAGTCTCAACTATCAATGATACAATACATTTGATGCCCTAAGCTATCAATACAAATGGCACCTAGCTAGAAGCTCACGGGCTCTCCATTTGATAACCACAGTCAACATTTCAAAAAAATAGATATCCTTGAGCACAAGCACCAATAACATCAAATAATGGAGTTAAAGTATGGGCTAGGGCACGACACTAGTAGAATGCGGTCATTTAAGTGACAACAATATACAATGACATCATTAAACACATATGCTAGTAATATCAACAAACGTGAATCCAAACATTTGAATACAGTGAATCGATATCCTTGAGCACAAGCACTAATAACATCAAATAATAGAGATAAAGCACTAGCTAGGGCACGACACCAGTAGACTGCAGTCATTTCAAAGAGAAACTCCCTCAACAATAAAATAAAATGAATTTTAATATGATGCCAAAGGCTTAAAAGATGAAGAAATCACATACCTTCTCCCGCGCTCAGCTGTCGCTCCTTTTCTCCCGCTCTCCAATCGAAATGAAAATGATGAGGTTGTTTCACTTTTTTTTTAATGTATACCCTGAATTTTTCAGAGTTTCGATGGTCAGTTAAACACCCATCGGAATACTGACATCATCGGGGCCTATTACAAAAAAAAACACCAAATTCGTACGAAAAATTTACCCGTCGAAAACTTCTGTCAAAATTTGGCCCCAAATGTAGTAGTGTAGCCTTCACCATTTGAGAACTGAGCTCTTGGATAGTGAGTCCTCACCACTAATAGGGTTATTTGTAAAAGACTCCTAACAAGGTCCAACCTTTGACCAGGTCTCTGTACTTATTGCATTGTAAAGATCAACTCCTAGCAGGGTTGCAACATCTTCTAACAAGGATCATTATAAACTAGTACAGTTATTTGTGGGTGCTAATTCCCACCGGGGTTTTTACGTAATTTGGATTTCCCCATTACCAAAATTGTGTTGTTCATTTCAGAGTTATCTTGTTGAGTTTATGTTTAAAGTTATTCTGTAATTAATTGGAAATAATTGAATCTTGTAGATAACTTATTCACCCCCCCTCTCAGTTATCTCTTAGGACTATTCCTAATAGACTCTTTTATGGAAAATTCATTGTGGACCTTCACAATGTAGTTCTCAACATTGATTCTGATCTTACTACCCCTTTTCTATGGGACTGAGCCACGACCATGATAGCAGGGCAACCTTTCCCAGGATTTGCAGTAGGAGCAAGAAGGAATTTTTATGCTAGTCCTCCTCGTTGTCATTTTATTCTTTGGGGATGGGAATGGGAGGACCACCATCTACGCCTAATGATGATGCGAAGAGGATTGAATTTCCTCTCCAAGTTCCTGGGTATAGAGCATATATTATATGCTCCATTTGGGGGTAATATTGATGAAAATCTTCCATGGGTCCATCAATTCAAGTATGATGAGAAACTGGATGGGCTAGGTAGTCCAGTATCATTTGATATTGATGACAGAGGCAAAGAAGAAATGGAGGAAGATACAGATGAAGAAGAGGATAATGAGAAGGAGACTAAAGATGAAGATGTGATCGATGCAGCTGTTGTGGAGGATTCAAATTTTGATGAGCTTTCTCTGGAGGATGAATCTTTGGGTGGTAGCGGGGACACTCAACCGGCTGTCAGCTCCAAGTCAAACTCTACACCCAACACAAAAAATGATACCACCTCTCCCTCTGATTGAGATTTCAAAGATAAGTTTAAATCAGGCTTGATAGTAACCCAATTTTTTGTTGATAATTGTTAAACTCTCGTTTAAGTTTTTTGTTTATGGTTAACTATGGATGAGCACAGGTGCTTTGGATTTGGGGTTCACAATCCTCTTGGTAGGATTGGGTTTTGAACTAGGAACCTTTTATGTTTTCTATATTACTGTTTTACTGCCTTGCTAATATTAATAGAAAATATCGGCTATGGCCCCTTAAAGATTAAAAAATAAAATTGAATGTAGTTTCTAAGCTTTTTTTTGAAAACAAATTAATCTATTTGATGAAAAATTGAAATTTCAATGAAATAGGTGTATGTGTGACCAACGTACCACAGTCAAATGATAATTTGTTTTTTACAAGATTCTAGATATAAGTAGAAGACTCATGTCTGGATGTGACACATTTTTTTTATAATTTTTTTTCAAGTAAATAATTAATTATAATTTTTTACTATAATATTTTTTTAGAATTTAAAAACTCATATGTCTAACCACCATAACTTAGTTAAAACTTTATAAAATTCAAATTTTTAACTATAGTATGTGAAGCATAAAATGTAACGTATGTTTCAGATTTGAAAAATGTTATACCACTTGAAAGTTATAGATGTTTTTTAATTAGTCTATCAATTAGGAATTTAGACGTAATTCAATTAGAAAATAAATAATTATTATTTACTAAACTCAAAATTAGACAACGTTTATATTGGTGGAAAGATGAGAATCTCCTCAAGAAACCATTTTCATTTCATCAATTTTGGGTCAAAAAAATGTCGTCATCTACATGGTCAAAGTCTGGAGATGCAAGTAAATATTACAAGCACATTTTTTGGATTGAATATCCAGGTTTGGCACCCCTAAGCCAAATCCTATAGCAATCTCTAGGGAAATTCCAAGGCTACAAATTTTTGTAAGAGGTATGAGATATCATATCCATATCCAATATCAGATATGGATCGGATATCAAATACAGATAAGATATTTGATATAGATATGATATCCTACTAAACAATATAATTAATATAATATTGTGTAGTAGGAAAAGGGGATCACCTAATAGGGTCTAAGTTCTCCTCAATTCATAAGGCACATTGGAATACAAAGCCTCCACAAGTCAAATTGGATCAACACCACAAGAAGAGATGAAATGATGCTAAAATTGGATTTGGGTCAACAAGGGCTTCTATTCCTTTGTTGCTTAGAATTGAGAAAGAGGATGAATGAAAGAGAGATAACAAATTATTAAACAATCTAATTTAAAATTAAATATGTAAAAGATGAAATAGAAATGAAATATGTGCACCTGGAAGTGAAATGAGGATGATAGAGCTTCAGATCTGATTTTCAGAATATTGTTATCCTGCAAGAACCTGTAATTGTGGATCTAAGATGTTAGAGTTTTAACCTATTGGCCTTGAAGATTTCACTGATTTTTCAAGGATGTAGAATGTTTGGAACATTATGCATCCACAGTTTTGGCCTGAAACTTTACGGGGTCTGTATCAAAGTCTAAATAATCTAGATCTGGAAACATAACTTCCTAGCCTATACCTATACATAGAAAAATGGGACAAAAGGTTGTGTAATGGGGTTTGCCTTGGTCAAACCCTTATTTATGAATCAACATTGAAATGTGAAATGAAAATCATAACACAAAGGCTCAATACCTTGTTAATGTGCTTACCCTCATGGAGGGATGTTGGTATCGCTCAAATCCATGAAATATGCTTGATGTTTGTTGGTTGAATGTATATGTTGATCTTGTAGAAGATATTTAGGATCAAGGATGTCTTCCCATGTACATGGATCTAATGAAACCACTCCTAGATCTTGATTTGATTGAATTTCTTGATCACACTTTGTCATGAGAGAGATGAATGATAGAGATGTAGAGATCTTATTTGGTTGTTTGAGAACTCCACTAAGGAAACACCTTGGGATAGAAAATCTAACTTCAACTTGAAAAATATTTCCTTGATAAGATGGAAGAAAGAAGAAGATATCTGGAATGACCTTGGCTTGAGATCTTGAAATCACCTAGCTTGCTTGAATGCTCTTGAAAAATAGATCACAAAATGTTTGCACTTGATAGCTTGAGAGTACTTGTGGATATCAAAATTAGATGTATAGGGTTTATATACTTCATGCCTCATTTCAAGATTCAAAACCAAGCTAGGCTAACAATTAGAGAAGAAAATAATGCAAAACCCTGGTCATATCAGGCCTTAGGGTCGATTTGGTGCAATTTTCAAGGGTGAAAAATGTTTGAAAAGCCCTGCACCTTGAAAAATGTACCCAAAATAGAATCACGGTGTCGGGATGATGAATAGAGGCCATGGTTTGAATTAAAGGTTGTCGAGATCAAGAAAAATGGGAAAAAAGACCTTGAAATAACAAAACAGGGGTTATATGTCCTAATTAAAGTCACTAATAATATATCACTGTGCATATGTGAAATATACACAATGATATATAATATAGTGAATCTAATTCACAATGCACTACAAGTCTTTACAAAACGTCCTGAATGTTTAGATATACAAAATTGAATAATAACACCTTTATACCATTGAAACAATAACTCTATACAAAGTATAACAATCAAATGATTTTACCTTTTGGAACAACCAGACAATCTGAATGTCTTCAACATAGGAAAAATAATGTTCAATGTCCTTGAACAAAAAGTAAATTGTCTTCAGGTTATAAATTTTTACTAATTTTTTAATAATAATAGAATGTATAATTTTGTCTTTGACTAAAATTGAGTATTACTTTATGAAATAAACTGTCTTTCTCATAATTGTCCTATAGTTTCTTTTTGATAACTAATAATAATCAAGCTTTCAACTAAAATCATTATACCCATACTAGGGTTATTGCATTTACACACAATTTGTAGAACCATGAGGGATTTGAAAATCCAAACTAAAGCACAGAACTCGTTCTCAAGATTACAAACATATACACAAAACCCTTCATAGTGACAACAAGAACAACCTAGGGTTAAGTAAACCAAAATGGTTACTGAGATATGTAGGAACCCAACTAGGATTTAAATGAAAAATTTACTACATAACAAAATACTGACCATAGAAACTAATAACAAACTTTAACACAAATTATAGTACTGTCCATAATTGTATGATAACCAAACTAGGGTTATAGAAAATTCTTTGTTAAAGAAGAATTTACAGATTGAAGAAACAAATAACCTTCTCTATAACAAAACCCTTTACAAAACATGAACTTAAAAAAATAAGAAACTTGTTTTATAATTTACAGTTTGAATAAAGAACCTTTACCAGGCATACTAAAATGAAACATAGATTTGACATTGTTAATAAAATTCCAACTAACAAATGAAAATTGTAAACTTCTTTAGAAAAATTGAAATAAAATAGGTATTGAGAGAATGAAAACACTTGTACCCTACACTTACTCTAAAAATATATGAACTTTGAATGCCACCTCATGCCCTTTCTATTGGAGTTGATGAAAAACACAACCCCGCAGCTCCCAAGAATCATCTGCATGCAAATACCTATCACAGAAAGAGAGAAGCAAAAGCTATGGAGTCCAGAAACAATAGAACCGTGGAAGAGGAAACATCCTCAATTGATTCAATAATGGAATACAAAATAAAATATTATTTAAGATCAATCAAAATGGATTACAATGAATTACAATGAGTTGATTAAAAAAAGAAAAGAGATCAAACCTTATAAAAGGTGATCAAAACCTAAAAAGGGAAACACTAGGTTGCATGATAATAATTAATAATAGAATTAATTATTATATGCCTAAATTTAATCTTAAGTGAACTAGATATAATAAGTGACTTTAATAATTAAATCAAATGATTTAATTAATAAGTGAAATAACTTATTACTCTAACACCCCCCTTAAGATAAACTTAGGGAGTAGCTAAAACCTAGAAACAACTACCGAAAGTAGGAAATGGGTCCCAACAACAAGGCCTGATGAGGTACACAAGTACAAAAAATTATTTGTAAAGAGGATAAAAGGAGAAAATAAAGTGAGAAAAAACCCCTCTCGGAAAAGAGATGAAGCCTTGTGAAGGACTGAGAAAACCTCCAAACTAGAGAATGTCCAAGAAAATAGGGACAAATATTAGGTAGAGAAGAATGTAATCTGCATGATTTCCCTCAAATGACACTAATCGAATCAGGATGGACAAAAAGGCAAACATCAAAACTCAAAGATACAGAGGGAAAAAATACCAAAGTATGAAGAGCTGATCAAAAGAAGAACATGTAGAACACCAGTGAAGCATGAAGCTACAAATACTGTCAAAGAATATTTCCTGGAACCTCCAGTGAAATAGAATTTGATCATGTAGAGATTATTGTAATCAAAGCTTGAAGAACTGATCAATCGAAGATGGAAGGATGCCTCCAAAATAGGAATGAAAGAGTGTCCATATGGTAAATCATCCATCTTACTGAAATGCATAGGTACACAGTCACTACATCCACCTAGTATGTAGGAACACATAATGAATACATAGATGACTCCGTCAAACCAAGGAAGTATTAGAGCCAATAGCAGATACCCCCTATAATGTTGAAAAGGGAGAGGCATAATAGTCATGCTAAACCAGACTGCCAAGAACAACTACATGATGAAGAACTTGGAACATAGAAAGTGCAATAGAAAGTACAAACACATATAGAGGATGGTGCCATGGAAGGATCACTCCCTTGAGATACATCATGAGGCTAAGGTCATGGAATGAACACTCACTTGAAAAAGGTAAAACAAATGCCCCCATGACACTTTATAATGTAGTGCGAGTACAAATAGACATAAAAAAGTCCAAGATCCCAAGCATACATTAGATGACACTTTATCCCAGTGCATTTGCAAATAGGGAAAAGTACATAAATTAATGTCTACAATGATCAAGATTGACAATAAATCTATAGAAACATGAATAACAGCTAACAGGGAGTCACCCCATGCAAGGAAAATGATCCTCGGTCTGAAACAACCAAGATGACCACCAGATTGAAAAAATGCAAAAAAATGAATAAAAATGAACTTGGAGCAGATTCTGGGTGTGACACCCCTAAAATAATATAGAGCACAGAACCGTCTTTCCAACACCATGCGGAAGTTGAAAAATGGAGTCCGGATGAGCAAGATATGGCTTCTGGAGTGCAAAAAAGAACCCTAACTTTGATTGGCAAAAAACCATGCAAGATGGAAAAATAAGAAAATATAAGCTCCATATTTGGATAGAGCTCGAAAAGAGTTTTTTGACAATATAATATAGGTCAAAATATGATACCGTATGCACAAGATATCGCAAAAAAACAACATGATGCTCATTATGAAAAAAAATGCAAGTTGTATGACGAGTTGGTGGCCTTCAAATTTAACCCTGATCTTAGACCTGCGAATGCTAATATCAATAGCATGGAAACTGAGGTGGCATGAAAATCGAGTCATTTTTTCCTTGAAAAGCGTTTCAAGGTCGTGCATGCAAAAAAGAGGGTCCAGATTTCAACTGTGTCCAAATTGGATTTGCCTTATATGAAAATGGGGGATTTTTGGCCTTCTGGACAAAGTTGTGATGTCAATGTTTTCCCAAAATTCTCTAAAAAATAACTCCCCCCAAATTCACCAAAATATAAGAAAAAAACCTCTGAAACACACAGATCTGAAGAACAAGGTGAAATATTTCATGAAGAGAACATGGGCATGAAAATTTGTAGCTCTGATACCATATTAGAGTTGATGAAAAACATAATCCCACATCTCCCAAGAATCTCCTGCATGCAAATACCTATCACAAAAAGAGAGAAGCAAAAACTATGAAGGACAGAAGCAACATATCTATGGAAGAGGAAACATCCTCAACTGATTCAATAATGGAATACAAAACACAAGATGATTCAAGATCAATCAGAATTGATTACAATGAATTTATTACAAAAAGCAAAGAGATCAAACCTTATAAAAGGTTATCAAAAACCTAAAAAGGGAAACTCTAGGTTGCATGATAATAATTAATAATAGAATTAATTATTATATGTCTAAAGTTTAGTTTAAGTGAACTAGAGATAGTAAGCGACTTTAATAATTAAATCAAATGATTTAATTAATAATTGAATTAACTTATTACTCTAACATTTCTTCGCCATGGTTGAAATAAAAAACTCAATCCCTAACTATTATGTACCCTAGCTCGAGAGAGTTCTTTTCAAAAATGAAATAACAAAATGACTTTGAAAAATAAGCTTAGGATATACTTTTATTTTCCTCTTTTATATCATATGATTCGTGCCTCTTTTTAGTGTTCGTGATAAGTTTTATTAACTTTATATTATTAATGTTTTCCAAAGTCTATGCCTTAGGATATGTCAATATCCTATGCTTTTATCTTCACAAACATGTAAACCTTTCAAAGATATTTTCAAGACTACTAGTAAATATATATTTTATCGCAACCTTGATTACCTTATCATATATGAAACCAAGATCAATGAGACCTTTGTGACAAGTTTTTACACAATATGCACTATAAGGAACATCATGTTTTGAAATTCCAAATCAAATATACTACCCATAAACTGTAATGAATATGAAATGAGAGGACCATTATAATGAATATGCATCAACATAAAATTGAAATACCAAACCAATGTCATTGTGGTATTTAGCAATCAAGCATACCAAGGAGAGATACTACAAGAATACTTTCTTTTCTTATTTCTTTGGTCATTAATGCCAACACATGCCAAAGGGAACAAGTACATTGTTTAGGTGTAAAAGATCTCCCTCACATTCATAAACAATAAGAAAATATTCAAATTTTTACTTAATTTCTTCATTTGTAGGTATGGTAGCCCATCTTCCATTGTCACTAATGATAGTAAATATTTCAATAATAATGAACACAAAACCATTTTCCATGAATTCATACCCCTAGTATTCATACCCCTACTAGAGCCATACCATATTCCCTTATCTTTGGAGTTGTAGCTATCCTACCCATTGAAATTAAACTATCCTCTTTGTGCATCTCCTTGCATGTTTTTTTTGGTGATGAAGTACATTGAGTTGCATGTCTTCAAGAGTTAGAATTCCTTGATGAAACTAGTTCAGTGCACTTAATCATTTGAGATATCAAAAAATTATATAGATAAGCAATAATAAGTAAATCACATATATGGACTTTGGTATTGGTGATTTAATCATTAAAGAATATTAGAGAAATACCAATCAAGATCATGCAAAGAAGGGTAAGTTTGAGCCTAATTAGTTGGGTCCTTACATTATTATTGTGAAGTCTAGTTTAGGGACATGTTAGTTGGACAAACCTATGAATATTATTCATCACAAATACTCTCATGCCTAGATAGTTTACTATGTTAAAATATTTTTTTTATTAAAAAAAAGTAAAACCAATGTTTACAAGTGAAAACCATAATGAAAATCATTTTTTTTAATAATAGGTAATTTATTGTCTACAAGTTACACTTTAGAAAGGACCTAGAGTATCTATGTTTTTAGTATCCTTATTTTCATTTTACAACATTTTTACCTTGATTAAACCATGGATATGTCTTAAGGCTTATTTAAGAAAAGTCTTGATATATTCATTTAATTTTAGAATTCTCTATTCACATAATCAAAAAAATTCCAAAAAAATTAGAAAATTTTAATAATCCAAATTCATGTCCTTAAATTCTCAAATTCTTATAAGAATTGTAAAGAAGTCCAAAAAAATTCCAAATTATTAAGAAGATCTAAATTTTACCTATAGTCACACCAATAAAGAATTTAGACAACATATTTGATTCTATTATTGATCTTTATCATAATCAACATAATAAATTTTACTTCCTTGAATCAAGAAAATCAAAGATTATGCAAATTAATCTCTCAATTTCAGGAGGAAAATTTATGAATTTATGTTGCAGAAATCCCACAGTTATTTGGAGCATGCAGTAACAACAAATCATTGCAATCCTTAATTCAATTTTTTTTTTTATGAATAGGCCCTTTACTATTAATTAAAAGTTATAAAGTACATATTCACAAAAAAAGGGGTCGGGAAAAAAAGTCACCCCGCGAGAGTCACATGGCCTAAGGCTGGAATCACAAGAAACAACTATTCATCAAAAAAAACCTCATGCAGCCAAAGTAGTGGCTGCAGAGGGAGGATCCTGATCATCATGATTACCCCACCCAGAGGTAGGGTTAGGGTTGGGGTCAGGAAATGACCACCCATCATTATCTTCTTTATCTTTATTTGGCGCAATTTCACCATCCTCCGCTCTCGGGGGTGAAATGGCCAAAGTCAGGTGAGGAAACTTGTCAGAACAAGCAATAGGAAGAACACTAGGAGGCGGTAGGTCCTAGCCTGAGGTACTGCACCACGGTTGTAGAGAAGCCGAATGACCCCGCCAGACACCTCTGCTGGGAGAGCGAGGACGAGCCTGAGAGTGGGGAGTGAAAGACCGCCTGCCAGAAGGAATGGTGGCGGCAACGGTGAGGGTGAGGAGGGGTATTGCTAGCAGAAACAGGGTCTAGCGACACGCAAGCAATAGTACAAGGGGCATTTCCCTAGTGCTGCAAAAGCTCCTGTAGATGCGCCACTTCAAGAGCCACTTAAACTTGTATTTGCAGAAGCACATTATTATAGATACAAGCTTTAGAGTACATAGATATATTGGTATCAAGAGAGCTGTGAGAAAATAAAACAACATTTCTGTCTTTCCATAAAGTAAAAAGAATCTCCATCCTGAAAGCATGCCAGATCTAGGAAAATTTGAAAGGGATTCTAGGAGAATCTCTCAATAGGACCATATGCCAAGAAAAAAACTCTAGCCTTAAAGGCTGAAAGAAATCATGAATCTAGGCCCAATATTGTTGAGCTCTTCTGCAGAACCAAAAGATATGCAGGAAAGACTCTGATAAGCCACAAAATGGACATCTAGGGTTGGGAACTCCCATGTGATTGATTCTATCACCCAATGGTAAGCCTTGGAAGAGAACACACCAAGCAAAATGAGAAATCTTTGGCTCAGTGATAGCAGACCAAACCATGAGAAATATGTTCTGTAAGGTACCATGAGATGAATGCAAATGTCATCAGTTGTTGAGAGTATCAACCATAGGAAGGTGAGGAACCAACCAAGAATAACCAAGCTTGGGCTTGTAATTGGCAAATGGTATCGTCGGATACCACTTCCAATCTTTCCACCAAGGCCTAGAAGAAGAAATGCCAAGATTATGAAGTAATTGAGGAGGTATAACAGAAAAAAGAAGGTCAAAAGTCAAACGATCAATCTGATTAAGATGAAATTGTATCTGTGTATCTTACCAAGAGCGGATACTAAAAGTAGCTCTGGAAAAATTTCCTTAGGAGTGCGGATGCCACGCTTATGAAAGCGGAGAGCACTGCAACCTGGCATTTTGGTAAGAGGCCACCCTTAAATTTGGAAAAGAGGTGACCACCAGATGTTATGCTGATTAAAGGAGAGACCATCCCTAAAGCCATCTCTGGCCCAATGAAGCCAAGGTTTGAGGGCTTCCCAAGCTTTCCAGATACTTTTGACAATAAAGGAACCCTAAATCTGAACAGGCTCTTTCATGGTTAGGAGGGTTTGAAACCCAATCCCTTTCCAGGCCGGCCTGTGAGAAGGAAAACTAGACAAAATGCAGTGTCTGAGGAGAATTTTCTAGACTTCATCTCCTGTGATGGCTCTGATGACCCACTTGGCACATAGAGAAAGGCCCTATTTTTCAGTAGAAAGAAGTCCAAGCCCACCTGAAGCTTTAAGCAAACAACAATATTCCCAGGTGACTCTCTGGAAACAATGATGGTCAACACCAGAGGCCCATAATAAATCCTGAAGAAGCTTTTCCAGCTTACCATAGGAATATTTTGAAGGAGCCCAGCATGAAGAATAATAAACATCTATGGCGGTAAGAACCTTAGCACATATCTGGAATTTACCAACCAAAGAAAGAGGTTTGGTAATCCAGTAAGCAAGTTTTGTTTCAACTCTGTTGAGAACAACATTCCAGAGATCAACAGGGGAAGCTTGAAAAGAAAAAAAGGATTCCCAAAAGGTGGAAAATCTCACCATGGGAAATCCACTTCCACCCAAACTAAATAATCCAGGGAGGTAGAGGAAGAAAGGATTGACAATAACACTGGGTCTTGTGCCACTGAATGGCAGAGCCAGAGGCTAAGCAAAAGGTATCAAGGCATTGAAGTGAAGCTTTAATGTTGTCTTCTTCTTCCATGAGAGTGAGTAATGAGTCATCTGCAAAGTGGCCATTGACAAGTTGGGCGGGGGAGGAATGCAAGGATATTCCTCTAAGATGGCTAGCAGAGATGGCATTAGCCAACAAGTATCCAAAGCCTTCCGCAGCAAGCACATACAAAGTATGAGCAAGAGGAAAACCCTAGCGAATGGAGCGGAATAAGCCAAAAGAGGCATATTGATGACCATTGATGGTGATGCAAGAAGAAGAGTATCCTGATGGATTGAATAATTCTGGGTCCAAATCCTAGAGCTTGCAGCATAGCCAAGATAAATGGCCATTCAATTCGGTCATAGGCTTTAGCAAAGTCTATTTTCAGAAATATATCTTGTTGGTGGGAAGTGCGAGCCTAGTCTATGCCTTCCCAGAAAACAATAATGTTATCAAGGATAAATCTAGACCTGATGAATCTAGTTTGTTCTGGTCGAACAATCAAGGGTAGAAGATGCCAAATTTTAAGAGCAAGAGATTTGGCAATGATATCGCCCAAGGTTTCAAAGTGAAAAGCCTCTAGGTAGACTTTATGGAGATCAGGACCGACAAAGTCCCAGATAGTTTTGTAAAATTCACAAGGGAAACCATCACACCCAGGTGCTTTGTCATCAGCCATTGAGAAAACAAATTTCTTGAGATCAGCAACAGAGGGTAGCTGATCACAGAAGTCCCTCTGAGAGGAATAAATCCTATTGGGAACCATAGCTAGAGTGCTCTTAAGGGAATTATCTCTGTTAAGAGAATTTTCTTGGGTAGTAAAACCTTTCTCATAATGGAAAAAAAATCCTGAAGGATGTCAGGTGGTTCAGAAAAGACTGCTTGACCTTCCTTGATAAGCTTAATTCCCACAGAGGTATGATAAGCTCTCATGCATTGGAAAAATTCTTTGGAAGCTCAATCCCCAATCTTTAGCCAATGAAGATGGGCTTTGATCTAAGCACCACGAGCAGTGTAAGAATCAACAACTTGTTTCTGATGACTAATCTGCACAAGATGGACCTGCAACTGAATGTTGAAAGGATCCATGGCAAGATTTTCTATAGTAGATTGCAACTGTCTGGTTGTTTCCTGGTAGGAGCGCTTGTGGAAAGTCACAAGATGTCTACCATAAATGTGGAGAAATTGAGCTGTGCATTTGATAGCATCATTCCACCATTGAATCTAGCCAACAACATGACATGGCCTGGGTTCCAAATTCCAAACACACTGAATGTGGGCCACCATGGCTTGATGGGACAACAAGAAGTATTAGAAAAGAATAGTGTTTTGCAAGGTCATTGCTGAGCTGTAGCCCACTCAACACCAAATTTGATGGGAAAGTGGTCTGACAAAGTGACATCAATGAGAGGAATGACAGGGGAGTTCTGGGAGTCTGAGAAGGAAAAAAAAAGATTGTGCAGAGATCATGGCACAATCGAGCCATTTTAGAACTTTGTCAGAACCATCTCTAAAATTAGACCAAGTGTGCTACACATTCCTAGGATGGTGGTGGTATGCAATAGGATCAAAAAGGCCTAATTTATTATGCATGTGGTACCAGGCTTGATGCTCTCCACCTGTTCAGCAAAAAGGAGCAATCCCATCTTTATCTGCTGCCATCTCAACCATATTAAAGTCACTACACATGACCCAAGCGGTTGGTGGTAGAGTGTCAGCAATCCATCTCCAAAGAAGAGATCGCTCAACAACATCATTGGAAGCATAAACATTAACAACCCCAAAAGAATGATTGTGAATAGACAGCAAAATCCACATCGCTCTGTGAGTGGGGTCACAACTGTGATCAACAAGAAAAGAGTGCCACCGAGGTGAGAGAAGAGTAACAACACCACCTCGACCAGCTTCGTGCTGAGAGGAGAAAACAAGATTGTTAGGCCAAATGGTTATGCAAGCAACTTGGAGAAAGAAACCAACAATTTTAACCTCTTGAAGGCAAAACACATCCAACAGAGCAAAACATTGGTGAACATCTCTAACTGAATACTTTTGGTGGAGGTCTGTAAGACCTCAAACATTCCAAGAGATGTAATTCATTAAGAATTATCTTGCATATCATCCTCATCCCCAAGAGAGGAGAAGTTGTTATACAAAATGGTAGAAGAAGAATGTCCCATGAGTCTAAAAAGGACTCATCAGAGCCTCCCATAATAATGCTACATTATTTGGAAGCATGTTCATCATGCTCATCCCGTTGGGGAGGGCTACAAGAACACCTCAAAGGATGAGAAGCCAATTTTGAGAATGTGGAGGCAGCAAGTGGAGTGCGAACCCAAGGCTGGCATTCAGCAGAACCAACAATAGGTTGAACAGGAACTGAAGAGTCCACGTGCTTATCTTTCCCCTGGATATCCCGAAGGTTTGAAACCACAGGCTGAGGAGCAGCTGCTAGGGAAGGTGATGCCAAAGGATTCTTTGAAGCAGAAGCTGAAAAGCTTTTACCTTTGCAAACCACCATTGTCCAGTCATCTTTAGCCAGCTTAGAAGCAACATCTCTGGCCTAGGGTTTCAGCCTTGAATCCACCAGGGGATAATCTTTGATCTTATGAGTGGCAGATTGACAACAATAACAGGTGTTTGGCAAGTTCAGGTACATCACTTTCTGGGTGAAAATGGTATCACCAATTTAAATCTCAATCGACTCCTTGAGGTCCCTTGAAAGGTCGACCTTAACATAGGTTTACTTTTGTGGATGAGTGTTAAAGAAATGGTCTGGTTCAAGATAGACCACTTTGCCAATAGCCTGCGCTAGGGTTTACATGAAAGGCCAGCAAGGCAAAGGCAAACCAGGAAACTCAACCCAAATAGGAACACGTAATTTCTTGTCATCAAAAATAGAGAAATTGCATTACTAACATTGAAAAACCAAGAGAGAAGACCTAACAGACCAAGGACCATATGAGAGAATAGCCTCAACATGAGTTGGGTTGGAAAAGTGAAAAAGAAAAAAAGCCTTTGGTAAGGCTTTGAACGCCATCAAGCTGGACTCCGTGAGGAGACCAGGCTTTGGTTACCCATTCATGCAGCATGCTTTCAGGAGGGATTCTACCAACAAAATAGCCAATAAGAGTATTCTTTTCAAGCCAATCACAGGCAGAATCAAAATCTTGAACAGGCGGGATAATATCAGGCATACCTCGTGGAATACTTTTAGGACGAACTTGTGAGGTCGCTTGTTCGAAGGCGCCATGAGCATCCGCAACAACTCTAGCACCGGCATCAATTGCTGGGTAGAGGCTGGACGGAGCCATTAATAACCTAAAAAAACTCTCATAATAAATGCGGTATGTACGACACAAGAAGCAGTTAAGGCTTAGAAAAGGAAAACCAGACACAAAACCCTAGCAAAGCACATTTCCCCAATTTCAAAGTGTTTAATTCAAGTTTTGCTTGGTATTCAAATAGTATTAATTTTAATTAATATTGTTTATTTTTAATTATTTCAGTTTTGTTTTATTTTGATTACTGTTAAGAGTGGGAGAGTTTATTATTGTGGCATAACATTATTGTCATTATTATATGTGGTATAGCTATAATATAAATATATTTAAATTAAAAAGAAATGACTTGATTATCTAAATTTGTGTTAAAATATATTAAAAACAACAACGCCAACCATTTTATGACAGAGAATTAATAATAAGAGTCAATCATGTACATTAGATTTCCACAATGGGTAATGATTAGTGTGTCGTGTTTCTAGATTGGGTAATTTTTTTTTTGAATAATAGGTAATTTATCATCTACAAGTTACACTTTAGAAATGACCTACACTATCCATGTTTTTAGTATCCTTGTTTTCTTTTTACAACCTTTTGACCTTCATTAAACCATGGAATATGTCTTGAGGCTTGTTCAAGAAAAATCTTGGTATATTCACTTATTTTGAAATGCTCTATTCATACAATCTAAAAAATTCTAAAAAATTTACAAAGTTGTGTCAAACTTTAGCACAACTGAATTTAAGTATTTCTAACTTAAAAATAGTATTGGTCAAACATATGGTCTAGCTATATTCATTCTAGCTAAGTTAGATATGTATATCAAGTTTTCTAATTGAAAGTGTCTATGGAATGCATATTTTAGACAAGTTTGGGTCGAATTACTAAACAAATAAAATTATTTCAGAAAAATGATGTTTCAACAACTCCCACTCCTTTTATTAATATATTTTTTAAAATATAAAAATACCCCTTTATAGATCCATAAGTGCACTTTTCTAAAAAATATATCTTTTTAAATTTTTAATTACTTTTTATATTTATACTTATGAATTTTTAGTTTCATATTTAAATATATATTTATAAAAATAGGGAAAAGGTATATATAAAATACATAAAAAATTAAACATTTCATTAGTTCATTTGTAAAAATGTGACACACCTTTGTACTTTTACCCCCACACCACGAGTAAAGAATTTAGACAACATATTTCAATCTATTATAGATCTTCAATTATGATCAACATAGTCTTACAATGGATATGTCTTTTACAATATTACTTCTTGATTTTTTTTTATTTTTTTCTCTTTTCTTTTCTTGTGAATTATGTCTATCCTTATCATTTATATTATATGTGTTTTTGTCTTATTTGTCTTTCTTTTATTCTCATGTTTGTTTCTATCATTGATCTTTGTAACTCATCATCACAATACCATCATCATCTTCCATATTGTTTTTCTTTATGGTACATTTTTTCTCATGACCTCTTTTGGGTTAGTCCTTAATGCACTTGACACATGGTCACCTTGGTCCTTATACCTTGGTACATAATRTCATACAYGACTAAATTTGATTTCTTAAACATTTATATAATCATACAAGATTCACAGTAATCATCATCATATATATCTTCTTTTTKATCATATTTCTTCTCATTTTGATTGTCCATGTATTATTTTCATCCTTCCATGTCCTCTTAATGGAGCATGTCTCTAACCATCATGACACTTAGAGAGATATCATTACTCCTCCRTCTATAACTTTTCTTCTACTCTCACTTAGAAACTACTACTTCTAAAGCCAACAATCTTTCAAAGAGAGACAAATGTAGATGCTTACACATTAGCTAGTCCCAGTAAATTCCATTGACATCACTATATTGATTAATTAAATAAATGCCCATATCATCACATTTCATTAACTAATTAATAATATTAAGTATTATCAATTAATTAATTATTTTTTCTTAATCAATTTTTATTTCCAATCTATTAATTTAATTAACTCCAACTATTATTCTCTCAATTATTTTTTATTAATTATTTCATTTCAACTCTCATATTTATAATCTTAATTGAAAAAATCAAAGATTATGCAAATTAATCTCTACATCATGAATTTATGCTGCCGAAATCCCACAGCTATTTGGAACATGCACTAACAACAAATCATTGCAATCCTTAATTCAAGTTTTGCAATCCTTAATTCAAGTTTTGTTTGGTATTCAAATAGTATTAATTTTAATTAATATTGTTTATTTTGTAATTATTATAGTTTTATTTTATTCTAATTACTGTTACATATGGAAGAATATATTATTGTGGCATAACATTATTGTCATTGTTATATGTGGTAGAGATATGAGATTAACATGTTTAAATTAAAAATAAATGACTTGATTTTTTAAAATTGTGTTAAAATGTATTAAAAACAACAACATCAACAATCAAAGACTGTTATGACAGACAATAAATAATAAAAATCATTTATGGACATTAGATTTTCAGTCTGTAATGATTAGTGTGTTGTACTTCTAGATTGAGCTACTAATTTGTATCAACATTTAGGATCCATCATGAAAATGAAGGGGTGAAAAGAAGAAGGATTGGACCAAGTTCAAAGAAGGTAAATGAAAAATATAATAATAAAAACAAATGAAAAAAGATGAGCTAAAATGAGAACTAAAACGAATCTTTTTATTGAATTATTTTAGATGACATTATTAAGGTAAACAAGAAACAGAGCAATATAAAGATAGGGAAAAATATTAACACAACAAACAACAAAATTTATGTGGTTCACCAATTTAACTGCATCTCCAGGAAAAACCAACTCAGATTTCTTCGCTATTGATATGCAGCCAATACATAATCTTTTTGTACAATAACGTTCCATTGATTTAGATTGCTGTATTTTCAAACTCCCTCCTACGAGAGATTCAAGTGGCTTTTCACATCAAGTTGCTTGTTAATCCATGCACCAACAGTAAAAATCAGATTGTGAAATTTGGAGCAGAGCTTCAGGGCTCATTTTCTCCAGCTCTTTCTGTTTCATTCTTGAATACACCACATTCTCTGGAACAAATTCAGTTGGACTGAGGGAAGCAGACTGGGAATGGTCCTGATTTCTCATTTTCTTGTAAATACGCATTGCTGCCACACAATCCTCGTATGGGTCATGACTGCCATTCTGAATCTTATACCTGCCAAAACATAAAAACAAACATCTTTTCTTTGATATTATCACTCTGCATTGGCATATATACTTTACACAGAACCTCTTAATCAAACCCAATAAACAATTTGCTATTCTATGTTAAACCATAAATCCCAGAATACTAGTGACCAGTTTCATAAAGATTGAAAAGTTAAGAACTGGTTAAGAAATTGACAGACTGCTTTCTAACACATGAATGCCTTCGATATGTGCAGTATAACACTTAAAAAATCAATTTATCTTGGTATATTTCTTGTTCACATAACAGCCAATGAATAAGGTGCAGAATTAATTACCCTAAAAACGATTGAGAGAGATACTTGAGTGAATTGCTTGTTTTATTGCTCTTTAGCAGTGGAATGTACCTAGCAGTGTCCCTGAAAAACCAACATGTGTAAATTCTAAATTATGAATTCATATTCTTAATTTGAACCTCATCAAATCATAAAGGTGATCAAAATTTAATATTTAATATGGAAACCTGATAAGAAGGGTAGGGTATTCCATTCCCAAGCATTGCAAGTTATGATCTAAGCCATGCCCAACAAGAACCTTGGATTTTCCACCTTTCAAACGAATACGCCAAATTGCTTCTCCATTACATAAAATCTGCTGAATTTTTTCTTGCACTTGCCTGAGTGGCATGACATCCATCAGATGTTCTGGTTTGATGCCAGTGACATCATATCTATAAACAACATCCACCATTTTAGATAACAAATTTATACAGTGACTACAACAAGAAAAAGATTAAGTTGGAAACATTTTATTACCTGTAATCTGTGATTGGAATTGGAGGCTTGACATAACAATGGAAGACCACTTTTTCTTCTTCATCCACTAAGCAAACTCGTGCACAAAGATCGAGAGACCCATCCTGACCACCACCCACCATCTCACAATCCATTGCAATGGCAGAAATATTGCTCTTATTTGACCTTTCACCAGGAATCTGCCCATTTTCTGTTTGGATTCTCTTATTCACTGAGGAAAGCTGTAGTCCAGAAATCTGTATGGATGTAAACTTCTTAAAACAATGGTTCTTTTGTTAAAAATGATTGGTCAGAGGAAAGTAGGGCATTTAAGGAATAAAAAGATAGTGGGTTAAAGCAGTTGATAAACTTTGGAATTTAAAAAACAAAGCTTCAAATTCATAAAGAACTTACAGGAGGCAATGGTGGCAGGGATTGACAAGCTGCTCGATGATAATTTAGTTGTTCTGCAGTGGGGAAAACTTTGAGACAGAGGCTGCATCCCCTTTCACTGAATTGCTTGGCACATTCAGCTTTTGGTAATGGACCTAATCAAGATCAGCTCAGAACCATAGTATTAAATAATTATAAATTAGAATTAGGGAATATTCAATATGTGATAGTGACTAAGAAGGCCTAAAGCTTTTGAGCTGATGCACTGGTACTCTATAAGTCCTACATTTAAAGATGTCCAAAGAGCTTACACTAAATTCTAGGTTTTACCCCATGTTGTTATCCTTGACAGGGAAAAAGAACAAATTAAGGATAACATGATAAGAAGAAGATAAAAAGAAAAATACCAATCAAATGTTCTCTCAGCGAGTCATAGAACCTGCAATGCTTTTTGCAAATAGCACAAATTGGTTCATGAGGAGAATGATTAGAAATTTTCATGTGCTCAACAAGATGCTCCACTTTGTTAAATTGTCTGAAGCATGCTGCACATTTATGCCTGCAAATTAAAGATAAAAGTATCTGCATAAGTACTTAATATTCTCACTTTAAGACTCATCTTCACAGTAGTGTTATAAAGGCTAATCCTTTAAACAGTTCTTAAAACTAGAAATAGGCTTTGCAATAAGTTCACTAATGAAAAGTTGTATGAACATTTATTAGACAGACAGTTGCATGCAATCAATTTGAATTTTGTCTACAGAAGCTCCCTTGTTGCAGCATTTTAATTGTGGGAAAATAATGTTATACGAGGGAAAGAATATCTGTAGCCATAATGGCCAGCATTAGTTAGCAGATTAAATGTGAAAACTATTTTCTTTAACGTTTATTAGTATCGTTTCTTTAAGATTGAAAATTTGTTGATACGGAAATTCTCACGAGGATAGAACTAAAAAAACAGTAAGAATGAAACTTCACTTTGTACAACGTAAAGAGAAGCCTTAGTCTTTTCAAAGATCTACTAAAGTAAACATCATTGATACACTGGTACCTTTTAAAAATAAATGAACAGGAAAAAGAACATGTTGATACACTGGTATTACTGTATCAGCAATTTTTGCGTTGAAGTGTTTTCAGGAGATACACGATCGAAAAAGTGAGAAAGCAAAGCCACATTACCTTGCGTTAAGCTACAGTGTCACCAGTACGATTAAGTTGTATTGAGTGTAGGGCATACATCAGTAAATTTGATAAAGCATTTGATTATTATTTTATTTTTTTTTGTCTAAATATACATTGGTTTGTTTTTGAAGTAAAATAAAAGAACACATAAACAATTAGGATCCATTAGTTGAGCAGCTTAATTTTATGCTTCTTAAAATTTTATGTGGTGATTTTAAATCATTCTAAATTTTTAGGTCTTTGCTTATAATTAAGATTTCAGATTCAGATCATCAGATATGATGTCACATCTGTTAGAAGTGATTTTAAATCATTCTAAATTTTTAACAATTGCTTGTTTGGTAAGGCCTCTGCTTATAATTAGAATTTTTGATTCACATCATCAGATATGATGTCAGATAAATTAATTATCAGTCAACTACTTGTGTAGGCACAGACGAAACAAAAGTGATATTAATCATGTGCGCTGTCCATAGCCATCTCAGGGCTTAGCACAGACCAGCTGCCAATTCACCTGCAGCAATTAATATTACAGCTAACTCTGAACAACAATGGACTTGACATTTAAGATGTATCGCTCTATAAATTAGATGAATGAAAATGCAATCTCAGAGCTCATATTTTGAGTTTCTCCTCCATATCCTGGCTTTCAACTACACCAGTATGCTTTTTGTTGAGGTGTCCTAAAAGACACAAAACTAGAGTAGATCACTATTTGTGCATTAAGTCACGTTTTCCTGGTACTCTAACAGGACATCACATGATCCGTGGCTTGTTAGATCAAAAGAATATTATAAATACTCATGATCAACATTAACAACATTAAAGTTGCAACTACTAGTACTATTAAAAAAAATTAGACTATTAGAACATGTTCAACTACTAGATCCACCTTAATATAATATTAAGATATCACAACTACTATGAAAACATGCACAACTACTAACCGACAATCATAAAAATAAACTCCAATATTAAATCAATTGGACAGGAAGAGCACCTCAGAGATTCGGTTGACTCCTGAGTTCGGTCCATGAGATTTTGGTGGAGTTAGTGCTCTTTTGATGTATTGGAGCCTGGAGCAAAGGCGCCTTTATATAGCCCATTCTCAAATAAAGCTCACCGCCATTAAATTATTGGTATTCCTCTCCCATCTCTTTCCTGAATTCAACAGGAAGAATCCTCCTTTTTATAGCACTAAAAAAAAAGTCAAATAGTTCGTGATAAAGATTTTCATCGAAGTGTTTTGTGACCATAAAATAAGATACGAATTCTGGAATGATCCATTGTCCCAATTTTATACTTAGAATTCCTTGTGAAAAAACATAATCTAACATTGGCGTTGTAAATATTGTTCAGCTAAATCAGCTGCGAAGCTTCCCATTCCTGTGATAAGGAAAATTAAGTAAATGTTCAGAATAGTGAAGAGTCAACTAGTGAAAGCTATGTACGATGTGCGCATGGACCAACACGTGGTAGGAGCTTTCATTTTCCTCAAAATGTTCTCTTCAAAGGATTATGACCCCACGCACACTCAACAGGCCTATTAGGTTACGGTAAGGGACATCAAAGAGATTAGGTTATGGTAAGGGACATCAAAATGTTCTCTTCAAAGGAGTATCCATGCTAGTTGGATACTACTTTTCAATGAAATTCTCATCAGCATATGCTACGATGTCATACCTTTGACTTCATGTTTGTTGTCACGGAGTAATTTGTATAAGAGGGGGTTTAATTGTTTTTTCTTGAAAATTTATTTCTTATTAGAGTTATGAATACAAAGTTGGTTATGAGAAAATGATATAATAATATGAGACAAAGATCAACAAAGGAACAGGCCTCGTGCTTGCTGTGTCTGTTCGGGTCAGCCCCCCAATTTTGACGGCTTTTTAAATCAAAAACAAAGGAACAGGCCTTAGAACTAGAGCTGCCATGGATGAATGAATAGCAAGGCTATAAAGAGGGACAACTATAATAAGAGTCGTGGAGTTTTTGTTGGAATGAAGGGGCCAAGGAAAAGAGAGTCACACAAACAACTTTTTAATATATTAAACATAATAAAGCATTACAACATTCTTTGATTCTCTGATTGAGCAGTGTGTGTAAGATCATGGTGGGCTGAACTACGTCTTTAAGTGGCAATGAAATTTTAGAAAAATAGAGCTCGAAATTTGACTTAAAACTTTGAACAAACTATCAATCTTATATAAAAAAATATAAAAGATATGAAATAGGTGTATGTGTGACCAGCTAAGCAACAATCAAATGATAATATTTTTTTTACAATATTCTAAATAAGTAGAAGACTCATGTCTAGATGTGACACATTTTAAAAAAAAAAATTTCCAAGTAAATAATTAATTATAATTTTTTACTACAATTGTTTTTTTTTTTTTTCAGAATTTAAAATCTCATGTCTAACCACCATAACTTAGTTAAAACTTCATAAAATTCAATTTTTTTTCCTATAGTACTGAAACATAGAATGTGACATATGATTCAGATTTAAAAAATATTATATCGCTTGAAATTTATACATGTTTTTTAATTAGTCTATCAATCAGGACTTTAGACATAATTCAATTAAAAAAAAATTATTATTATTTACTAAACTCAAAATTAGACAACATTGATATTGGTGGAAAGTTGGGAATCTCCTTAAGAAACCAATTTTCATTTCATCAATTTTGGGTAAAAAAAAGTTGTCAGCTACATGGTAAAAGTCAGGAGATTCAAGGAAATCTTAAAAACATGTTTTTTGGATTGAATATCCAGGTTTTGCACCCCAAAGCCAAATCCAATAGCAACCATGAGGGAAATTCCAAAGCTGCAAATTTGTGTCAGAGGTATCAAATATCATATCCATATCCAATATCGGATATGGATCAGATATCAGATATAGATCGGATATCAGATTTAGATATGATATCCTACTATACAATATAATTAATATAATATTGTGCAGTAGGAAAAGGGGATCGCCTAATAGGGTCTAAGTTCTCCCCAATTTATAAGGCACATTGGAATACAAATTCCCCTCAAGTCAAATTGGATTAACACCACAAGAAGAGATGAAATGATGCTAATATCAGATTTGAGTCAAGAGGGGCTTCTATTCCTTTTTTACTTATAATTGAGAAAGAAGATGAATGAAAGAGAGCTAAAAATGATTAAACAATCTAAATTTGAAATGAAATATGTAAAAGATGAAATAGAAATGAAATGTGTGCACCTGGAAGTGAAATGACGATGATAGAGCTTCATATCCAATTTTGGGATTGTCGTTGTCCTGCAGGAACCTGTAATTATGGATATGAGATCTCAGATTTGTAACCCATTGGCCTTGAAAATTTCACTATTTTTTTTGAGGATGCAGAATGTTTGGAACGTTCTGCACCCAGGGTTTTGGCCTGAAACTTTACGGGGGTTTGTATCGGGGTCTACGGAGTCTGGATCTTAAAACACAACTTCCTAGCCTATACCTGCACACAGAATAATGGGAGAAAAGGTTGTGCAAAGGGTTTTACCTTGGTCATGTTTACAGTCACGGGTAACTTAATAATGCACAGACATAGTACAGGAAATATAATAAACACACAATATATCATAGAATAATAAATACTTTCATTAATCATTCCAGACTGGCAAGTACATTTACATCATAATGGTCATACAATAATATCTCCGTGTCCATCCTTCGAGAGGGTATGTAAAGTACCCAAAGGGCCACGACCGAAACATCATGACGAAACTGTCTAACCTCTCGGTCACTAATGACCGAGGCTAACATAATAATTTAATAATATAATAATCGGCACATTCAAATATCCCGACAACATCATCCCCCCCAAAAAAACAAGTCATCTCTAACGACTTACAACAAAAGGGAGATGAAATACACCACATCGAATAAGAAAATCACTGAAGAGAAGGGGCGTAGGGCATCCCTAAAAAAGTTAAAGTGCCGCCCTCCCCATCGATGTTGCGTCCTCGTTCTTTTTTCATGATATCAAATTACTCCCGTGCTTGCACCAAACTTGTCTCCAAAACATACTTTTCAGCTATAGCCTCCGCTAACTCAATACTTTCTCCCTACCCAATCTAACCTCGATAGCCACCTATGTTGCCTTCCCTATTTCCAACTCCTCGATATGCTGAGTCAAGTGTCGCTCTACTTCCTCCAACCGGGTGGTCAAATCCTCCCGAGCTCTCTATGCATCCACCAAGACAATCTCACCTCCAGCCAACACCTACTCCTCTGAATGCCTCAAAGCGTAGTACACCTCTCCAAAGGCTTGCTCTAGTGCTCTCTCCACCTCCGGCACGCAGACACTCTATGCCTGCAGCAGCTCCGGGTCTCATCCACTGGTCATACTTTCCAAAGGCTGATAACTGAACTGACTGGGGGTCTAGGGGGCAACGCCCCCAGCGGGGTCGAGGGGCAGCACATTAAAACCCATACAGAAGTCCATGGAACACACCATTTTTGTGATTTTCTTCTGATCCCATACTCTTTTCTGCAAACTTCTTGTGTTTTCCTTACTGCCTGCTTATGCCCTTCCCTTCAGTACCATACATTATTCATTTTGAATTATTTTGATCTATCGTCATTTTTTATTTTTTATTTTTAGAATCTTCTCTACCACTACTTGTCGTCCGTATGAAACTGCTCTTCCTTCTATCCGTAGCGACTGTGCCCATTGCCATACAAAATGCATTCCCGGTACCTTTGATATTATTTCTTCTCACCGTACAGTCTTCCTGATATGTTGTACTACCTCTCTTTTACACATGTGATATTTCCTCTTTACTTCTCATCGTACGGAACTCCTTGCTGGTCCCTGCTGTGGACGTACGGTCCGTACAGAAGTGCTGCCTTGCTATGCAACCCGTCATCTCATTTGTCGTACGGTGGTATGCAGGTTTTAATTGATACCTTATTCCCTTTGTTGTACGGTCATGTCACCGTACTGTGTTTGCAATCCTCTTTTTTTTTGTAAGTTGTTTGCTATATGGCCGTACGGACTCAAGCCGTACAGGGTCATACTTTTTTTTAAAAGCTTTTTTTAAATTTTTTTCTTTGCTTCCATACGGCCGTATGGTATCATATCGTATGGTACTATACGAACACTTTACTTTTTTTCTCCTTTTAAGTGTCGTACGGCCTATCTTTTCTAGTCCGGTCTCGTGACCGTACAGCCTCTTGTTCTTGCATGACTTTGTGGAATAGCCTGTATGGTCACGGGCCTCTACGACTAAATGTCATATTGTTTTTGTTGTTTTCGTACGGTCCCATACGGTATCAGGCTGTACGGTACCGTATGGACACTTTCCTTTGTTTTTTTTTTTTAAATTTTTTTTTCCCGTACGGTACCATACGGACACTTAACTTTTTTTTTTTTTTTGAAATTATTATTTGCCTAATCTAATTACCTTCTGGATGCCTCTTCGGTCATCCGTACAGCCTCTTCGGTACCCTTCTGTCCATCCTTTCATTTGCTTTGTACATCCTCTCGTGGTGAGGTTTCGATTTGGAACTGCTAATGGCCTCGTATATCTCCCATCCGTCGGGAGTCCACGACTGGATGGCCCCGTTGTAGCCGACTTCCTGAACTTTGTCCTTTGGTTTATTTTCGATGGCAATCCGAAGATTGGAAACCATAAATTCTATAGGGACCACCATCACTGGCCCATACATAAGAAGAAGGAGAATAATGAATTTGAAGGCTGCGGCCACGGGGTTCCAACTGTCACCGACATGAACGTCGTCACCGAGGTTTTTCCCCTTTGATTTTACCTCCTAGTTTTTGATGGGTTTGTCCTCTGTAAACTGGTGTGCAGGGGTGGCTTCCTCCTCCCTAATGCTTAGCATGTTACAAGATGGTGGAAAGAACTCGTAATCTTCCATCTGCCAATGAAAGAGGCCATTC
>MU223914.1:2223248-2234961 GCA_018584345.1 Thuja plicata | reverse complement strand
TCTATTCGAGGGTCTGGATATGTGGTTTACTTTGCTTTCCCTAAGGTGATGGTCAGTACCGCATTCGTGCTTCCATCTATGTCTAGCCAATTAATGCCATATTTTGGGCAGTTGGCATCCTCATGGTTGCCAGGACCACACCAACAGCATAGCTTCTACGGGGTGTCACCCTTGTCGCAGTCCTTTGCAAAGTGGCCCCATTGATTGCAAGCTCAACACTGGATCATTGGCCGACCCTTGGAGTCATATTGTATTCGACTCCTTGTGTTGGTGTTGTTGTTACTACCCCTTCCACCACTGTGTTGGTTGCCTCCGTACCCGCCCGATGTAGATGGTTGCTCTTGGGCAAATAGCACTTGTTGATTCCTCACTTTCATATTGTATGGGCATTCCTTGGTGGAATGGCCCATGATCTGGCAAATATCACACAATGCACTTTTGAGACATGACCCCTTCGTATGGCCGCTCTCCTTGTAGTCTGTACACCACATGTCATCTTCCCCCTTGCTGGTACCCCCTTTCATGGTCTTGAATTCCTTCATCATTCTCTCCATGTCCTTTTGGAGCACCATGAATTTTTTCTTCGACTCGCTATCACTGCTACTGTCATCATCCGCAGTGTCATCTTTGTCAGGAGAAGACTTGCTTCTTTTCTTCTTGGAGGTTTTCTGTTCGCTCTCCAAGTCCATCGCCCAATTATAGGCATCTTCGTATGAGGTGGGGGCACTATCTTCATTTTCCTCCATAGTTTTGATTTCATGCCCTCCACGAACCATCTTTTCTTCAGGGCATCCGCTGGCTGGCTCTCCATTGTTTTGACTAACTCCTTTAGTTGGCGGCTGTAGGCCCACACAGTCTCCTTCTTGCCTTGTTTGGTACCATATATCTTGGAAACAATTTCATTGTCATCCCTCAGGAGTCAAAATTCCTTCTGGAATTCTTTCTTGAGTCCGTCCCAAGTGGTCACCGTTGTTTTTTCCACATTGGAGTACCAGTCGATGGCTACCCCTCGAAGGGTTGCCGAAAACTGTCTCATCCATTTGTCCTGGTCAGCAACTCCATTCACGGACCAGATAGTCTGACATGTATGGCAATGTCGTACTGGATCTTCCTTTCCATCTCCATGGAATTTTGGCAACTTCTCCTTGTTGGTCGCCATGTTTACTTTTTTAGACGCTGACTGTGTTTGCAGCACCGGTTGTGTTATAGGCTGGGATGGTACTGTCAGCGTCGGTACCCCATAATTGTTTGGTACTGTACCACTTGATGTCCCTGAACTACTGGAATTGTCCAGGCTTGGTGGGCTACTGTGATACCCGTGCCCCTTAGTCACTTCGATACTCGCGACGGAAATGGTATCCTGAGCCTCCCTCTGTGCGGCTTCCTCTTTTTCCTTCCTTCGAACTTCTCTTTCTTCTGTCTGTGGGGTTAAGGTTAAGGACCCGAACAAGCTCTGTGTTTCATCTAGGTATTCCTCATCACTTCTCCCATCCTCCCGGTCAGATACCTCCAAACCCTTGCCTTCACTTACTCCCTTCGGTAGTCCTTCGGTGCGTCTTCTGTATCTCTCCCTTCGCTCGGCTTGCTGTTGTGTGAGTACCGCTTTTCTATCGGCTTGTTCCTCCTCGAGTTCCTTCTTTCTATTTTTTTTCAATTGATTGGGCATGAATTCTTTGCTCACTTCGGGCAATAATCAACACATCAATTTATTTTATTTTTGCTTCCCGAGTACGTCTAGGCAGCGACACCAAATGTTTACAGTCACGGGTAACTTAATAATGCATAGAAATAGTATAGGAGATATAATAAACATAGAATATATCATAGAATAATAAATACTTTCATTAATCATTCCAGATTGGCAAGTACATTTACATCATAATGATCATACAATAATATCTCCGTGTCCATCCTTCGAGAGGGTATATAAAGTACCCAAAGGGCCACGACCGAAACGTCGTGACAAAACTGTCTAACCTCTCGGTCACTAACGATCGAGGCTAACATAATACTTTAATAATATAATAAATGGTACATTCAAGTATCTCGACAACAGGTCAAACCATTGTTTAGGAATTAACATTAAAATATGAAATAAAAAGCATAACACAAAGGCTCAGTAGCATGTTAATGTTCTTAGCCTCATGGAGGAATGTTGGTATCGCTCAAATCCATGAAATATGCTTGATTTTTATTGTTTGAATGTAGATGTTGATCTTGTAGAGGAGATTTAGGATCAATGATGTCTTCACATGTACATGGGTCTAATGAAACCACTTCTAGATCTTGATTTGCTTGAATTTATTGACCACACTTTGCAAGCAAAGAGAGATGAATGATAGGGATGGAGAGATCTTATTTGGTTGTTTGAGAACACCACTAAGACAACACTTGGGGATAGAAAAGCTAACTCCAACTTGAAAAATATTTCCTTGATGAGATGGAAGAAAGAAGAGATCTTGAATGACCTTGGCTTGAGATCTTGAAATCACCTAGCTTGCTTGAATGCTCTTGAAAAATTGATCACAAAATGCTTGCACTTGATAGCTTGAGAGTAATTGTGGATATCAAAATGAGGGGAGGTATAGGGTTTATATACTTGACCCCTCATTTCAAGATTCAAAACCAATCTAGCCTAACCACCAGAGAAGAAAATAATGCAAAACCCTAATCATATCGGGCCTTCGGCCCATTTTGGTGCAATTTTCAAGGGTGAAAATGTTTGAAACATCCCGCACCTTGAAAAATGCACCCAAAATAGAACCTGGGTGTCAGGATGATGAATATAGGCCATAGTTTAAATTACAAGTTGTCGAGATCAAGCAAAATGGGGAAAAGGACCTTGAAATCACAAAAGATGGGTTATAGGTCCTAATTTAAGCCACTAATAATGTGTGCTAACTTTTTAGGATGGTACATTTGGTCCCCACTTTAGCAGGAGTATGATAAAATCTCATGCTCATGGTAAAGTAGATCAATATACAAGAACGATCCTATCAAAGTCAAGGAGACAAAGGAACATTAAGCCCCCAAGTGACTTAAGTCTTCATCAAATCCAAAATGGAGAGAGAGAGAGAGAGAGAGAGAGAGAGAGAGAGAGAGAGAGAGAGAGAGAGAGAGAGAGAGAGAGAGAGAGAGGGNAGAGAGAGAGAGAGAGAGAGAGAGAGAGAGAGAGAGAGAGAGAGAGAGAGAGAGCTGGCCCAATAAGGGATTGCATCACTATGGATAATGCAAAGAAAAAGTATTGCAAAATATGGAATTGAATGGGTCTAGCAAGCTATGTAGTTGCTAGTCAACCCATCAAAGAGGATTAATCTAAGGATAAAAAAAGAGGTCAGTCAAAGGACCAAGTTAAAAAAGGGATCAGTATAAGGGTCCAATTGAAGATAGCATAGAAATCTATATGGGTGTGCAAAGGAGAGGTCAAATGGTCTAGTAAATTGTATCTTGCTAGTCGACCACATCATAAAATTGTGCATAAAGGAGAGCTATCTATCCCTAGCAAGTTTTATTATGCTAGTGCACTCTACCTAAAATGCATGAAGTAATCAAAATATTTTCCAAAAGAAGGCCATGTACGCCCCACTTAAGTTGACAATATAAGAATATATTGGCATCTTAATGAAGAATAATAACAAGAATAAATGCCTTTAGCACTAAGGAGATATTGTCTAAGCAACAACCAGTCCAAGCCAAAGAGGTCAAAGCTCCTATGAGGTCAAGTAAGGGATGAATACAAAGAGATATCATGTAATACGTATAAAGGGATCCTTTTGAAGGATGATGAAAGGATGAGATAATATCATTGACCAAAAGAGGGGAAAGAGAACAAGAATTCACACCTTCCCCATTGCTACGTAAAGGGGTTCTTGATGAAGGAGGATACACTTTTAGCCCCCAAGGTAAGGGATTAGTTTTATGTCGATGTTCAATTGCAAACAAGGAAGAGGTGGTGATCAAGGATGTATACCTCTTGCATAAGAGAGAATCCCTAATCAAAGGCAACAATTCTATGTAAGCAGAGAGCACATAATAAACAAATGTTAGAGTAATAAGTTAATTCACTTATTAATTAAATTATTCTAATTTAATTATTAAAGTCACTTATTATCTCTAGTTCACTTAAGCTAAACTTTAGGCATATAATAATTAATTCTTTATTAATTAGTATCATGCAACCTAGGTTCCTCCCCCTTTTTAAGGTTTGATCTCTTTGTATTTTTTAATCAATTCTGATTGGTCTTGAATCATCTAGTATTATGTATTCTATTATTGAATCAATTGAGGATGTTTTCTCTTTTACAGATCTATTGTTTCTGGCCTTCATAGCTTTTGCTTCTCTCTTTCTGTGACAACTTTTTGCATGTAGGTGATTCTTGGGAGTTGTAGGGTTGATAGTTTTTCATCAACTCCAATATGGTATCAGAGCTCTAGATCTTCCATGCCCCTTTTCTCTTCATGAGAGATTTGGCCTTGTTCTTCAGATCTGTGTTTCAAGACGTTTTGAGTTCCACATTTTTGTGGATCTAGGGAGAGTTATTTTCGGAGCACTTTGGACACAAACCGCCCTCATGGTTGCGTCCAAAAGGCCCAAAAACCCCTATTTTCATATAAGTCTCATCCAATTTGGACACACTTGAAATCTGGGCCCTCATTTTTGCATGCACAACCTTGGGACGCTTTTTGAGGCAAAATGTCTCAGTTTTCACATTGCCTCGATTTCTGTGCCACCTCAAAATTCATGCCACCATACTGGCAGACAAAAAAAATTCTTGGTAAATCCACCAAATTTGGCCAAAAATTTAGTAGTCTCGCCAGATTTGGAGGCATTGCTAGATTTAGCAGAGGTTTATTGGAGTTCTTATTTTGGAGCCCTCTTTAGTTTTTTGCTCATATCTTGAGCAAACGGAGACATTTTTTGCCATACTAGATATTGTCGAAAAGCTAGTTCCTAGCCCGATCATTTCTTTTCTTGTGAATTATGTCTATTCTTATAATTTATATTATATGTGTTTTTATCTTATTTTTCTTTCTTTTATTCTCATGTTTGTTTCTATTATTGATCTTTGCAACTCATCATCACAATAACAACATCATTTTCCATATTGTTTTTCTTTATGGTACATTTTTTCTCATGACTTCTTTTGGGTTAGTCCTTAATGCACTTGACATATGGTCACCTTGGTCCTTATACCTTGGTACATAATGTCATACACCACTAAATATGATTTCTTAAACATTTATATAATCATACAAGATTCACAATAATCATCATCACATATATCATCTTTTTTACCATATTTCTTCTCATTTTGATTGTCCATCCATATCTTTCATCCTTCCATGTCCTCTTAATGGATCATGTCTCTAGCCATCAGGGCACTTGAGAGATATCATTACTTCTCCATCTATAACTTTTCTTCTTTCTCTTCTACTCTCACTTAGAAACTACTACTTCTAAAGCCAACAATCTTTCAAGGAGAGACACATGTACATGCTTACACATTAGCTAGTCCTAGTCAATTCCATTGGCATTACTACATTGATTAATTAAATAAATTCTCACATCATCACATTTCATTAACTAATTAATAATATTAAGTATTATCAATTAATTAATTTTTTTTCTTGATCAATTTATTTCCAATCGATTAATTTAATTAACTCCAACTATTATTCTCTCAATTATTTTTGATTAATTATTTTATTTCAACTCTAATATTTATAATCTCATATTATATTTTATACTAAATAATAATTTATTATTAATTTGTGTGTTTCCAAACCTATGCACATATAATTAATTAAATATTATCTTCTCATGAATTTTATAAATAACTTCATGTATGTACAATAACTAATTGTAAAAGATGATTAATTCTCACATGCTATTTCCAAATATCATCTTCTTTTATACATATTAATTTTGAAATTATTCTTAAAAATGAAATATAAGTAAATAAATCAAGAAAATCAAAGATTATGCAAATTAATCTCTACATCATGAATTTATGTTGCAGAAATTTCACAGCTTCTTGGAGCATGCATTAAAAACAAATCATTGCAATCCTTAATTCAGGTTTTGTTTGGTATTCAAATAGTATTAATTTTTTTTTCCTATTGCATATAAAGTATAAACAAATAATTTTACATCTTCATCGGTAAGGAGTTTCTTAGAACAAAATTAATAGTATATCACTAGACTCTCAGTACTACTGAGATCAAAATTACAACTAAGGAGATTGGACCTTATCTTCTTCTTCTTTATCATTGGAGTCTGGAGAGACCGAATTGTGTCTAATGATCTTGTGAGCTCTGTCTCTGAGGTCTGCTACATTCTTTGGTGGCTCCTTGTTCTCCTTCCATTGCTCAGACTATTTCAGCTGCTGGATGAATTGTTCAAGGGTAACCTCAAACTCCTCCTTAGTCTTCATGGTGGTATACCCATGAGCAATCTCAACTTTCTCTATGGTGGTATTTCCTTATCTCAAAATTTGAAAAAACTTGCTCTCTTTCATCTTAATCATCGTGGTGACCTGCAAAGCAATGTCAAGAAAGATGAGCCTTCTGTGAGACTCAGTAAGATTCTTGTCCTTTCCTACAACCACATCATTATTTCAAGCCTTCCAAATATTCCATAGAATAACAAAAGATAACATAGACCAGAAGGTGTTACAAAATTTTTTGCTACTAATGAAACCTAAGATAATATTCATGTAATTAAAGTGAATTTTATAGGAAAGGCCAAACATATTCCAGATTTCAGAGGAAAATAAACACTCAAAAAGACATGTGTCACAGACTCTTGTTGTTTACAAACAAAACAATGATTGAGACCCCCCCAAGCTTTTTGAATGGAAGTTTATGAAGAAAGAAGTTTCCACAAAAAATGGGTAATATTTGGCTCCAAGGGTCTACTCCAAAGGAGTTTGAAGAATTTGTTTCATTCAAGTCCTACACCTGAAGACCCCATTTGATGTTGATATGGGAAAAAAAATTAGAGTTCACAGTAAGGAGTTGGTATGTATACCTTGATTTACCAAGGTGGAGGGGACTCTTATCAAGCCATATGATCTCGAAGGTGCAACAGACATATGAGCAGAAACCACTAAAAGGTCCAATGGTATCAAGGGAAGTAGAGAGTAAGGAATATGTTCTCCATTGGGATTTTGGGATATTGAACCATGATTCAATTTATTCCCAGGAAGATAGCTCTCCTTTCTAAATTATATCTTGGAAGGTAGCAACACCTTTATCTGCTCACTTTCTAGCTGAACATCCGTGTAGAAGAGCCAAGGGTTTATTTCCATGTTTCAGATTCCACCAAATGGATTTGAGACCACAGACTTTACCATTCTTTTCAGCTGGGCCATAATTACATAGGAGATGTTTCACATATTTCCACCCTTTCCAAATACTTCTGAAGACATTAGAACTCTGCACAGAAACATTGGTCTTTATTGTGAGAATACCAGTGAAGCATAGGTTATGCCACCCTTTTTGTTTGCTAGGGTGAGCCATGTTTAGATTATTTATCACCAAAAATTTCCAAGGTTCTTCCCCATAAACTGTCTTTGCAATCCATTTAATAGCTAGAGAAATACCCTGTATCCTGAGATCCTTGAGGCCTAAACCCCCCAAGATTTATCTCTGGTACACCATTCCCATAAAAATGCATGCGTCCTTCTATTACCTCTGCCATCTGACTAGATAAAATCTCTGATAAAATTTTGGATAGTACTGAATTGTTGTTGTTTAAAAAAGCCACATGGATGAGAAGTAGATTGGATAAGAGGACAATATTTTATGACAAACTTGAAACCTCCCAGGGAATTAGAGAAGGTTATTGTCCTATTTGTTAAGATTTCTACTAATCTTCTCCTTAATCCATCCACACATCTTATTGATATTGGGGTTGACAGTAAAAGGAACCCCCAAGTATCTAACCACATGATCAGGTCCTCCCCACATAAATTTATATTTACCCCACCAAGTTGGGGGGTTGTGATCCCAACCTAACATAATAAATTTGGGTATAGAAACTTTGCTGCCTGATGCTAGGTAGAATATGTTCATCTTAGTCATGAGCTTTCCCATGTTAGATTCATCTAGGTGTAGTAGAATGGAGGTGTCATGAGAAAATTGGATGTTAGAGACTTCCAGATCATTAGGGAGGAGGATACCTTTAACTCTCAGAGACAGAGTATCATCTCTAAGAAGGTAGTGGAGGGAGTCAACAACAATGACAAACATGAAGGGGGAAAGGGGACATCCTTGCCTAATGGATCTAGATTGTCCAAAAAATTCTAATCGAACTCCATTAACTTCTACTGCAGCCTTGGAAATTTAGAGGAGAACATAAACCATTTTGCAATAGTAGGGTGGGAATCCTAATGCTTCTAGCATCATAAGGATAAAGTTCCACTCGATTCCGTCATAGGCTTTCTCATTGTCAATGAGGAGCATGACAATTTGTTTATCAGGCACCTCGACCCAATCCATTGCTTCTCAACATGTTATGAGGTTCTCAAGGATGTAGCTCCCCTTCACAAACCCAGTTTGAGTGTTGTTGACAACCTTGGGAAGCATGTTTTCAATCATAAGTGCCAATGCTTTAGCTAGTATTTTGTAGACAACATTGAGTAGGGTAATGGGAGGGAATTCATTATTGTGGCATAACATTATTGTCATTATTTTTTATTGCTGGTAAAAATAGGTTTTATGGGGACCCAAAACCCCTTACACCCATTACAAAAAGATAGAAGATATAAAAAGGACTAAACAAAGACAAGACAGAGACCCAGCCCGCTAAACCCAAAACAAAATAGACAACCAAAGCAGAAAGAAAGAAACCAACTAGACTCTTTGGTAGCCAAAAGCCAAAAGATGAAGCAGCAAAAAATAGGGGAATTGTAGGAACTAGGCGAACTCTAGGAGAGTGTCTTCCACTTCTTTCTTAGCTTTGGAGACCTTTTTGATGGCAGTGTTGAAATCTGATAGCTCTGAAATCCATTCTTGAATTTTCTTTTTCTTGGCTGAGTGCGTGCACTTTCCTGGACCTGCATCTTCCATGTCATCTTTTTCATCATCGATCTTCATAGTGGGGGAACCAAAATCCATCTCAGACTTAATGGAATTAAAACACTCCATAGTGGAACCCATGAAGATATTGTTATCCTTCATGTGTTTTTTCAATGTGTTCTCCAAAATGTCAAATCTTTCATGCACAAACTTCAAATTTTTCCAATCCTCCTTATTTTGTTTACCATCAACCCCTGCCAACCCAATATATTGATTACCTTGGATGAGATCAACACGAGTAGACAGAGCTCCAAATTTGAGATGGAGAATCTTAATTTCCTTAAATACCCATTTCATCAGTTGAAATGAGTACAAAGACATTGCCTTCGCTGTTTGAAGGACTCCAAATCGGGGCTAAATTTTGTCGTCCATGTCCTCTTGGAGAAGTTGGACATTCCGCACTTGCATATCCACAATCTAGAGAAATGAATGTTCTTAGAAGAAGCAAGGATATGGTCCTTCTCAACAGTGTCGTGACCTTGGATTTTCTCCTCTTTCCTCTCCGACAACACATCCATAAACACCTCGAGCTTCAGAGAGATGAGAATTTCATGTTCTTCCAAGATCGCGTAATTGACCAAAATAGGGTCTTTTGGCCACCCACATCCTCCTCATCGACCTCAAGAACTTTACCTTTCTCCTTAACAATATGGGCTCCCATGGTTTTGACCTCTTCTTCCCCGGAGACACTCACCAAAATAGATAGAGACTCCTTACTCTTGTCATCTGACTTTGGAGTGGGGGAGGTAGTCTGGTCCATCATAACTGTCAGCACTCTCAGCATTCAAGTTCATGTCCATACCCTTATTTTTTTCAAATTTCATCTTTTTAACAGTCGGCTATGCCATTGCTTCACCCACCCTAATCCTTTTTCCTACTTTAGTAGAGCCCGAGTCTCTCAAGGAAGTAATAAGAGGACTGCAGGCCACAACTTTCCTAACATGCTACAATATTTGGGGTCAAATTCTGATGCTAATTTGCGACGGCACTACCATTTGTGTGTGATTTTTGTGTTTTTTTTCCAAGTACCCCTGATGCTGTCGTAATAGAAATGATACCATTGTAATTGTGACACCCTCTTGATTATAAACAAAAAAAAAAAGAAAAAGAAAGATTCATTTGTGATTGAGTTGTGGCATGTGAGCGGAAGATGGCCCTAATGATGAGCTTGGTTTTTCCCGGTAACACAACCACTCAGCTACTTGCCAAGGATATGTCACCCATGATTTAGTTCATCTCAAGGTGAGAAAATCTCTAACACCCATTTGATTTTGCAAATCCACAGTTATAAGAAACCATTTGATTTTCTTCTATTTTTTTGTATTAGGCATTGTGATCGAGCTGTGGCATGTGAGCGGAAGAGGGCCCTAATGATGAGCTTGGTTTTTCCCAGCAACACAACCACTTAGCTTCTTGTCAAGGATATGTTGTCCATGATTTAGTTCATCAAAAGGTGAGTAAAAATATCCAACACCCATTTGATTTTGCAAATTCGCAGTTATAAGAAACCATTTGATTTTCTTCTATTGTTCTGTATTAGGAATAATGATCAAGCTGTGGCATGAGAGCGGAAGAGGGCCCCAATGATGAGCTTGGTTTTTCCCAGTAACACAACCACTCAGATGCTTGCCGAGGATATGTTGCCCATGATTTAGTTTGTCGCAAGGTGAGTAAAAATATTTAACACCCATTTGATTTTGCAAATCCACAGTTATAATAAACCATTTGATTTTCTTCTATTGTTCTGTATTAGGAATCTCTATATGGATATTATTAATATCAGACCCGTTGTGTCTACATATATACATACATTTGGCTTCATAAAAGTGAGTGCATATAGGCATGAGTGACAATTATCCTATCCCTTGGAGGATCATAAATTGACTTTCCCTTGTGGATGCCATGGATCCCTCGAATATCCCTCTGAGCATGTATAAATCTCTTTGCTTCACGCTAGCCATGAGATCCTATATCCTCATCAAAAAATAATGTATCTCTAGGAGCCCCTCGAAGCCCTAGATATTCATTCCCTTCTTTGGATAAACCCTGGTGATTTGCTGTTGGATTGAAGGAGAACCCATTACTAGGGATGTTATTGGGAAAATTTTGGATAAATACAATGTTTTAACAACTCTTAAATACATTTGAGGTGGGATAGTGCACAAGTATTCTATCATTTTAAATAAAAAAGGTTGCAAGGGCCACGGAATGAATTTTATTTAAATAGAAAAGATAGAATAAAAAGAAGATTATGCAAGCGGATAGTAGCGAGTTCTCTACTTATTTCCTTCACGCGAACATATTTCCCTCATAAATTTCTTTTAAAGATAAATAGTTTAAACTCTTTCCCAGCTGGTTTGAATTGGGTGTTTTGACAATGTTAATATGTGATGCATAGCTCATGCAAAAGGAGCTCTAGTTTAATTTATTGGATTTTTCATTCTAAGTACACAAAACAAAGCTCTAGCTTTAGTTTTTTCCAATTTATATATCTTAAATTAAACTATGTAAATCAAGCGATGAGTTCTATATTTAGAACTTTAGTTTAGCAGACTCGATTTATGCATGAAAAATAAATTATATCTTAAATGTTTACTCTTTGAGGCTGTGATCCTTATATAAAGAGTTATCC
>MU223914.1:2134619-2207800 GCA_018584345.1 Thuja plicata | reverse complement strand
AGGAGAGGGTGGAAAAGCAGCACCTGCTACTGCAAATGGTGCCTTCTCACAAAGGTAGATATTCAAGGCTGCTAAATTTGATAAACTTATTAAACTTTAATAATTAGTGGGAAGGTCTAGGATGCTGCTTAGATAAATCAGTTTTTGTTCTAGGCAACTCCCGTTTTCTTACCTTCTTATGTTTATAACTTATATGCTAGTGATCTAAATAGAACTGTCAGTTTCAGTGGGGACAGTGGCAGTGGAGGTTCAGGTGAAGGTAGTGAGGAAGGCAATTAACTAAATGTAAGAAAATTTGTTTTGTATTTCTTGTACAAAATTGTATGGATGCTGATCTCATTATTTTCTCTCTCTTTTTGGGTTACTTTTTCAAATACCCTTGTGCTGCTATGTGTTATTTTACAAAGATGTTGTATTCTTTTCTGGAATATGTCTCAGGGTTTGGAAACTGGGAGGAAAAGAAGCTTTGAATCACTAACCATGAATGGTATGCTAATTTCTAAATTTTATTTAATTATTTCATTTTAGGCACTTGATGTATTTTCATGAATCCTACTTGTACTTATCAAACAGTCGCAGTCTTCTATTTTTTGGATAAACGAATTTGGTAATACCAATTGTTTTACATTTATTTGGCCAACCGCTAATGAAATTATCCCAATAAAGCACATGAAATCATGGTTCCAAAATAAGTAAAACCATAATTACTGAAAATAGCGACACTAGGACATTAAACTCTTAAGAACTCTAAAGTGACACTAAAAAAATACATGTGACGTCAAACCGTCAGAAATTGCCAACGGCTTGATGTCGCATGTATAACAAATTTGTCGCATGTCTATCATAATTGCGACACCTAGGTGTCATAATAGCGACAGATCAAATGTAATGACAGCATGATAAACATTATAGCCGACTCATTTTACGACACCTAGACGTCACTTTTTTCAGACGTGCGATGAATTTTCTATGCATGCGACGTCAAGCCATTGGAAATTGCTGACGGCTTGACGTCACATGTATAGCAAATTTGTCGCACGTCTAAAAAAAGTGACAGCTAATATGTGACACCTACATGTCGTAATAGTGACAGATAAAATGTAACGCCTACATGTCATAATAGCGACAATTAAAATATGTAACGACAACATGGTAACCATCATAACTAGCTCGTATTGCGATGGTTAGTACCATCGCAATAATGATAGATGGTACAACTGTCATTGTTTCCAACACCACAACTGCAACACTGGTCTCTGTCACTAGGCCAACGGGATGGTGTCGGAATAGCGACACATAGACATCAAAAAATGGTCCCAAATGTTGTAGTGACATGTTCTACAATCAGGAGAATCAATCCCTCATGCAGAATGGGCTTACTTTACTTATGCCTATGGACAGTAATACTAGGATGGAGAGATTGCAACAGGTAGAAGGGGAATGAAATTCTCACCTTATGTTGAAAATGGCATAACAACACGAAATGGTAGGAATAGGCACTTTTGTATCTCCCATCCAAAGAAACATACTCCATGATCGCCGTAAGCACCTTTGCACATAATTCTTTGATGGAATTGACATCTTAACACCCTCCAGAGTCTTTCACCAGACTATTTTCTTCCACTTTGTCCTTAGGGAAGAGCTGAATAGCCTTTTGGGATATCTTTTTGTCTCTATAAAATTTTATTCCTTTGGTATTTAAACCCATAACCTCACCAATCAGGTCTTCATTGATCTTAACAGCCATACCACCGATCACCACAGTACCATCCTTCCAGATTTCCACAAAAGCATTCATGACAATGTCTTTGGAGCCATAAAGGTGCTCCATGTAGTTAGTGAGGCCTCCCTTGTTAAGCTTATCCCGAACCTCTGTTTGGGTCTTCTATTTCTTACAATTTTTTGGCTCCTTTCTGTTTAACCCACCCCCCATGGTACCTTGCAAGTCACTAACAATGACGGAAGCAAAGAAGAGAAAGTGCAGAAAATCCAAATTCAAAATTTGTAAACAGCCAATGAACGCATGTCTGCACTTTACATTCTTGGGAAAGACAAGCCTTTTCGTAACCTTGTTGACAACTATTAAAGATATGCTTAAATTCATGAGAGCTTTTTTTAGATTTTCTAAATCTGCTCATTTTCTATGAGTCAGATCATATGCAAACTTGGCTCTCACCTCAACAGTCAAATCACTAACTCCTTTCTAGGTCATGATACCCTCAGCCTTAACTACAATGTTGGCCAGCACATCCGCAGTACAGTTCACTTCCCTGAAGTTATACGATATGATGACATTGGAAAAAGATTTAATGATTAATCAAGCCTCATCAATAATCACCTTGATTGACCATGATGGCTTGGTAATCCCTTTAATGAAATTTAAGATGTTCATCGAATCACCTTTGATCTACACATTCGAGGGCATACTTTCCTTAATTAATTTTAAAGTTTGCAGAAGAGCCATCGCTTCTGCCACGTGGTTGGTCTGGACCTCAATGGGGAAGCCACGGCTGCAAGACAATTTGCCTCATCATCGCAGATAAGACCACCACATCTAGCAGGGCCCAGATTCCCCTTCGTGGCTCCGTCAAAATTGGCTTTAATCCAGCCAATAGGAGGGCAAAGCCAAATGGCATTCTCCTGCCTGGAAGGAAACTTGAATATAGCATCAATCAAAACTCCAGCATTAAAATCCGGCATGCCACCATTGAACACATTACAGTTCTATCTAATGCTTCTTTTAATCTTTTCCACAATCACCACCGGGGGCAGAGGTTTATCACGAAAGACTCTATCATTTTGTTCACGCCAAAGTTTCTAGATGATATGAGGAGCAATAACATTCCACAACGACCTATCAATGGGGTAGCTACATTTCTCCATTGCTTGAAATTTTTTTCTAGATTATTCGGAAACACCCAGTAAATATTCCAGAATTGCATGGTAAGGCACCAAACATCTCTGGAATAAGAGCAATCAATGGCCAAGTGGAAAACCGATTCCTCCACATTTTTGCACATAAAACATATGTTCAATAGAATCATTCCTCTTTTTTGGAGATTGTCGATGGTAAGGATCTTGTTATGCAAAACCATCCAATTAAAAATGTTAATTTTAGGAATGAGCCGTTTATCCCATACCTGATTCCAGAAGGGAAGAGGATCAAAGGGTTTGATCAAGATCTCAGAGGCCAAAGCAATACAATAGAGACCCGATGGAAGCTTTCCCCAAATTAAATTATCCTCCTTAGAAGTGTCCACTTTCCAGACATTCAAATCCAGTATAAGAGGTTTAAGAGAGAAGTCTACCTCAGAAAGGTCAACCCAGGTCTGGTTTTCCTAGTAATCTGAGGCCCTTAAACCAAATCTTTGTTTACATATATCAATAAAAGGTTGGATAGCAAGAATGGAATTCAAAGGAAAATCTTTCGCCCAGCAATCATCCCAAAACATAATTCTCCTGCCATTACCCCAAAATCCACTTAGCACCCTTAAAAGTCATCTCCTTAGCTTGATGGATACTGTTTCGAATGAAAGAACCCTGCACCCTCAAATTAGACTTCATAAAGTCTGACATGTGAGGGAATGAAAAGAGATATTTTTTTTTATAATGTCATTCCATTCTTTATTGTCACCATAGACACGCTAGATTTTCTTTTCCACAAGAGCTTGGTTAATAACCTTTAGAGGCAGAATCCCCAGACCTCCCCATTTCTTCAGAGTGCAAACCTTGTCCCATGCTACAAGAGACAATCTCTTTCTATCTTCCACTCCAGACCAAAGAAATCTTCTCTAAACAGATTCTATCACATTGGCAATTTTTCCTGGGATTTTAAATAGACTCATGGCATATATGGGGAGACTCTGCAAAGAAGCCTTCAAAAGTTGGAGTTTTCTAGCTTGGCTAAGGAGAGCTGCCTTCCAACCAGCTAATTTCCTATTGAATCTGTCCATAATACTTGCCCAGAAAGAGTCAACGGGTTTCCATCCCAAAGGGAGACAAAGGTAGGTTGCAGCCAAGGTCCCAATATCACACCCAATGATTCTAGCTATCATGTTTTGTCTATCCTCTGGCGTATTTATGAAGTATAGAGCTCTTCTGCCAATTGACAATTTGGCATGTAGCTGAAGAATAAATAGAAAGAGCCTGTTTAATCCTTCTGGCTTTTTGGATAGAAGATGGCCCCATAATAACCGTATCATCAACAAATTTCTCATGGGAGAAAGGCCTGGAGGCAAAGGAAGGAATTAGGCCCTCAATAGAACCTTCAGAAGCCAGTTTCAGAAAATAATGACCAAGACCGTCCGCCAGAATAGCAAAGAGAATAGGGGACAAGGGATCCCCTTGACGGAGCCACCTAGTAGGCTTAAATAAATGGGAAGAGGAGCCATTAACAATGACAATAGCCATCAAAGTACTAATAAGCTGGGAAACAAGCTACAATAGTTTATCACAGAAACCAAAGGATTGAAGAATCTTAATCAGAAAGTCCCAGTCCACCCAGTCATAGGATTTTGAGAGATCTAACTTCAACAAGAAACCATGATTAGAGGAAGAGTGGGTAGAATGAATAACCTCATGAACCTTCATAATGGAGTCCAAAATTTTTGTGCTAGGAACAAACCACTCTGCTGGGGGGAAATAATATGAGGAAGGATAGCCAGCAACCTAAGAGTAAGAACCTTAGAGAAAATATTATACACCAAGTTACATAAGTTGATCAACCTAAAGGACTCAACAAAATCAGTACCAGGGGATTTAGGAATCAATGCAATAAAGGTAGCATTAATTTCCTCACGCAAAGATCTGGAACCAAATAATTATTTAACGGCATGACATATATCTTTTCCTACAATATGCCAAAATTTATGAAAGAAGAACCTAGGAAACCATCTGGGCCTAGGGATTTATCTCCTTCAAAAGAGAAAGCAACTTTCTTGACTTCCTTTGAGGAAGTAATGGAAGTCAAAAACTTGTTAGTAGGATCATCCACTAATGAAGGGATAGAATCAAGAATCAGAGCCTGGTTTTCCAAGAAAAGTGACTGATCTTTGGAAAGAAGAGAAGAAAAAAAGTCAACCATAGCCCAAGAAATATCTTTATCATTGCTAACCACGCCAGAGGCTACCCTGAGTTTGGAAATTTTATTAGAGGCTTTATGTTTGGAAGTAGACATGTGGAAGAACCTGGTATTCTTATCTCCAGCCTTCAGCCACAGCGACCTAGACCTTTGTCTCCAATACACTTCCTCTTTTGAGATAATGTTATGAGTCTTGGCCACTAGCATAGTATCTTTATCCTTCAGGTCTTGAGACATACCACTCTTCTGAATAGAGTCCTGAATGGTATCAAGTTCCTTTTGCAAGTCCAGCTTGACTTTGAAGATATCCTCAAACACTTCCTTACTCCAAGCCTTTATATTTTGTTTAATGTGCTGCAGTTTCTTAGACACCCGAAACATAGCAGTCCCATGAATGTTCATATTCCACCATTCCCAGATCCTCTGCTATAATTCAGGGTGGTCAATCCACATTTTTTCAAATATAAAGGGGATATTACCCTTAACCTTCATTAGGTCAGCAACAAAGGAGAGGGGAAAGTGATCTGACCCAACCTTCGTGATAGAAGACAACAAGCAACAAATTTTATTAAGCTATTTACCAGAAATCCTAGATGAACCTAAATAAGGTCCTCTCCCACTCTTCTATTAGACCAAGTGTAATTAACACCTTGTAGATCAATATCAACAAGAGCTTGATGATTGACAAAATCCATTAGATCAACTCTACCCTCCAGTTGACTCAAGCTATCAACCCCTCCAAACTTCTTATCTTCTCTCAGTGGATAGTTGAAATCTCCCATAACCAGCCAGGGAGAATCACAGAAAGAAATTCTTTGATTTTTAAACAATTTCCAGTATTTAGCTCTACCACATTTGGAATTAGGAGCATAGATGTTAGTAGTAACCCATTCTAAATCTGACTTGATATGGGTAAATTTAATGCTCAAACAATTAACATCATTATCAAGAATAACACCTCTAATATTATTTTGATTCCAAAAAATAGCAATACCTCATGAGGCACCAACAGAAGTGGATCCAACAACACCTCCATTTTTGAAAATTTTAATTTTTTCAACCTTATCTTTGATCATTTTGGTTTCCTAAACCATCATGATATCAAGTTTATGATCTCTTGCCAAGTTCCTCAACATGTCCTGCTTATGGGCCGCATTGAGCCCCCTAATGTTCCATGATATGATCTTCATTTCTTAACCGGAGTGCAGACATCCTGGATGGTCAATTGCTTGCCATCTGCTATATCCTTTTTTCTTTCCCTTTCTCTAATTTCTTTCTTTGAGGTTCTCCCTAGTGTTCTCTTTTTGTGAACCAACATCCGCCTTCACACTTCGAACCTTAGAACCTCCATCAGCCCTACTCCTAGTTACTACTCCCTTGGAGCCAGGAGTAGAGAGAAATATCTGTTGTTTCTTTTGTTTCTTACCCATTTGAGTAGTCCATGGAGCCCTGTTCAGATCTAACAAAAGGTTCTTCATCACCACTGTCAGACAGAGTGTCTGGAGTAGAAGATGAAGCCTCCTCATCTGACTTATCAGGATCAGTAGAAGAAGAATCCTCCCCCATTGCCTCACTATCCAACTAAACAGAAAGGAAGGCACCTTCAGCTTTGAATAACGACTGTTCTGCAGCTTGGATAGGAACCACTACCTCTACCGACACTTCTTTCATCAGGGAATTAGATATGTGTGTTACAGATTACAGATTCCACTATTTCTCCTTCTTCCAAGTTTGGAATCCCATTTGAATCTACCGTATCACCAAGACATCCTTCTAGATCAGCCTTGTTAACACTCTCACCTTCGGTTAAGACCGGAGTCTTCTTCTCCTTCCAAATAAGTTTGTGTTCCTTAGGTGGAATAGGATCAGGGACCACACTTTTGGGATCCTTTCAAACTTTCTTCGGACAATTCTTTGCCCAATGACCCATTTTATGATACACAAAGCAAGCAAAAGGAAGGGATTCAAGTTCCACTTCTTGCTTCCAGATACCCAACTTTGAATTGATGTTAATAACCGAGGGGTGGTTATCAAACTGACAAATATTGAAACAAATTCTTGCAAAAACCAGACGGGACTTAGCTTTTGTCATAGGGTCGACCGAGAGCAGCTCCCCACCAAAAGAGGAAGCAAAGCCTTTAAATACTTCCTCATTCCAGAACTCGAGGGGCAAACCTGGAAATCTAAATTAAAAAATTGTCATTGTTATATGTGGTAGAGTTATGAGATAAACACATTTAAATTAAAAAGAAATGACTTGATTATTTAAAATTGTGTTAAAATGTATTAAAAACAACAACAGCAACAATCAAAGACTGTTATGACAGACGATTAATAATAAGAATCATTCACGGACATTAGATTTTCATAGTCTGTAATGATTAGTATGCTGTACTTTTAGATTGAACTACTTATTTGCATCAACACTTGGGATGCATAATCAGAACGAAAGGGTGAAAAGGAGAAGGACTGCACCAAGTTCAAAGAAGGTAAATAAAAATAATAATTAAAAGAAGAAGGAAAAAAAAACGTTTAATTTAAAAAAAAACAAATGAAAAATAGATGAACTAAAAATGAGAACTAAAATGAATCTATTTATTGAATTGTTTTACATGTCATTATTAAGATAAATAAGACAAAACAGAACAATATAAACAGTAGGAAAAAATTAACTCAGAAAAACAACAAAATTTATGTGATTCACTAATTAACTACATCTAAAGAAAACCAACTCAAATGTTTTTTCTATTAATCTGCAGCCAATACATAATTTTTTTTTCCAGAATAATCAAATATTACATTTACAGATTGATACTGGTCAAAGAAGCAAAGAGTCTAAAGACAAGGCAACAAAGAATGAACAGCTGAAACTGAAGAGACGGACTTCTCAACCAAAAAAATATAATATTATAAAAAAATAAAATAGAAATCAAAAACTAATTTTATAGATATAAAATACATTATCTTTTTTAGGATTCAGTTGTACAATAACCTTCCCTTGATAAAGATACATTTTAGATTGTTGCATTTTCTAACTCCCTCCTATGAGAGATTCAAGTGGCTTTTCACATCAAGTTGCTTGTGAATCCATGCACCAACAGTAAAAATCAGATTGTGAAATATGGAGCAGAGCTTCAGGGCTCATTTTCTCCAGCTCTTTCTGTTTCATTCTTGAATACATCACATTCTCATGAACAAATTCAGTTGCACTGAGAGAAGCTGACCGGGAATGGTCCTGATCTCATTTTCTTGTAAATACGCATTGCTGCCACACAACCCTCATATGGGTCATGACTGCCATTCTGAATCTTATACCTGCCATGACAACATAAAAGCAAACATCTTTTCTTTGATATTATCACTCTGCATTGGAATATATACTTTAAACAGAACCTCTTAATCAAACCCAATAAACAATTAGCGATACTGTAAAAATCATAAATTCCAGAATACTAGTGACCAGTCTCATCAAGATTGAAAAGTTAAGAACTGATTTAGAAATTGACAGACTGCTTTCTAACACATGAATGCCTTCGATATGTGTAGTATAACACTTCAAAAATCAATTTATCTTGGTATATTTCTTGTGCTGAATCAATTACTCTAAAAACGATTGAGTGAGATACTTGAGTGAATTGCTGGTTTTATTGCTCTTTAGCAGTGGAATGTACTTAGCAGTGTCCCTGAAAAACCAACATGTAATTCATATTCTTAATTTGAACCTCATAAAATCGTAAGGTAATCATAATTTAATATTTAATATGTAGACCTGATAAGATGGGATGGGTATTCCATTCCCAAGCATTGCAAGTCATGATCTAAGCCATGTCCCACAAGAACTTTGGCCTTTCCACCTTTCAAACGAATTCGCCAAATTGCTTCTCCATTACATAAAATCTGCTGAATTTTTTCTTGCACTTGCATGAGTGGCATGGAATCCATCAGATGTTCTGGTTTGATGCCAGTGACATCATATCTATTAACAACATCCATCATTTTAAATGATAAATTCATATAGTAATGGCAGACTACAACAACCAAAAGAGTAAGTTGGAAACATTTTATTACCTGTAATCTGTGATTGGAATTGGAGGTTTGACATAACAATCGAAGACCACTTTTTCTTCTTCATCTAACAAGCAGAGTCGCGCACAGAGATCTAGAGACCCATCCTGACTTCCACCCACCATCTCACAATCCATTGCAATGGCAGAAATAGTGCTGTTATTTGAATTTTCACCTTGAATATGCCCATTTTCTGCTTGGATTCTCTTATTGACTGAGGAAAGCCGTAGCCCAGAAATCTGTATGGATGCAAACTTCTTAAGAGAAAGATTCTTTTGTTAAAAATGATTGATCAGAGGAAATTAGGGCATTTTTATTGAATAAGGAATGAAAAAATAGTGGGTTAAAGCAGTTGATAAACTTTGGAGTTAAGAAAACAGCTTAAAATTCATAAAGAACTTACAGGAGGCAATGGTGGCAGGGATTGACAAGTTGTTCGATGATAATTTAGTTGGTCTGCAGTGGGCAAAACTTTGAGACAGAAGCTGCATCCTCTTTCATGAATTGTTTAGCACAGTCAGCTTTTAGTAATGGACCTAATCAAGATCAGTTCAGAAACATCTAGTATTAAATAATTATAAATTAGAATCAGGGAATATTCAATATGTGATAGTGAATTAAGAAGGCCTAAATCTTTTGACATGATGCAGTGGTGCATTACATGCCATACATTTATGCCTGCAAATTAAAGATAAAATTGTTTTCATAGGGACTTAATATTCAGACATCTTCACAGTAGTGTTACAAAGGCTTATCCTTTAAACAGTTCTTAAAACTACAAATAGGCTTGCAACAAGTTCACTCATGAAAGTTGTCTGACATGTTTATTAGACAGACATTTGCATGCAATCGAGTTGAATTTTGCCTACAGAAACTCCCTTGTTGAAACATTTTAATTGAGGGAATATATTGTATGACTTCAATAGAGCTATGAAAGTGAGAATGGAACTTCACTTTATATAACGTAAAAAGCAGCCTTAATATTTTACAAGATCTACTAAAATAAACGTCATTGATAGAACATAAGAACAGATTCTAATATTAAATCAATTGCACCTCAGCAATTCAGTTGACTCCTGAGCGCGGTCCATGAGATTCAGTGCTCTTTTGATATAGCCTATTCTCAAATAAAGCTCACCGCCATCAAAATTATTGCTATTCCTCTCCCATCTCTTTCCTGAATTCAACAGGAAGAATCCTCCTTTTTCAGACCCAAAAAAAGTCAAATAGCTCATGATAAAAAAATTTCACTGAAGTGTTTTGTGACCATACAATCTAGATCCGAATTCTTGAATGGTCCATTGTCCCACTTATAATTAGACGCCAAGCTTTCTATCTCCTGATTAAGAGAAAAACAACGGAATCCTCAACATACAACTTAGATTTCCTTATAAAAAATCATAATCCCATTGGCATTATAGATACAGTTCAGCTAAATCAGCTGCCAAGCCTCCCATTCTCCTGATAATGAAAAATAAGTAAATGTTCTCACAATTTGATACTCCAGGAAAGTGAAGAGTCAACTGCTGAAAGCTATGTCCTATGTGCGTATGGACTAACACGTCGCAGGAGCTTTCATTTTCCACAAATGTTCGCTTCAAAGGTACCTTTCGTGAAAGGATGATGACTATACACACACTCGACCGGCCTATTCCATAATGGTTAGATACTACTATTCAAAGAAATTCTCATGAGTATAGGCTACCATGTGATACTTTGACTTCAAATTTGTTGTGATGCAGTAATTTCTATGAATAATTTTTAAAATTGGGTTTAATGGTTTTTACTAGAAAATTTATTTTTAATTGGAGTTATGAGTTCGAAGATGATTTCGAAAAGATGTTGAAATTATAAACATAAACAAGAAAATAATATGTTAGATAAAGACCGATAAAGAAATAGGTCTTAGAATTAGTAATGCCCTGGAGGAACAAATAGCATGGTTGCAAATAGGGACAACCATAATGGTGATCATGGAATTTTGAAGCCAGCTATAACTAAAGAACTTTGATGTGGATTCAAAGCATGACCTAAATGGACCATCTTGCTCTTTTTCAAAGAAGAGCGCGGTCCAAATTATATCAAAGAAGAGCGCGGTCCAAGTTATACTTAGTTTTAGCATTCAAATTTTGCTTGTCCTTAAGGAGAGCCCCTCACACATCCCTTATGGGTCCCACAACTATGATATTCAAATCTGTTCATTTATCCCTCATAATAAAGTTTTCTTTAATATCTTTTTGACACTCTTTCCCATTCTTAAGAGTATAATGTTTTTCTTTGACATATTGGCATGAATGGGAAAAGTTTCCAACATTAGTTAGATGTAGGAAAACCTATGATGCAGATTCATAATGGATTGTTTACTTCCAAACACACCAAGTTTGGATCGCAAATTTATGACTCTTTGCAACACCTTACTAGTATCAACACTTACACAAAATCAAGAGAAAACTAAGTGTTTCATTATTTTTGTGAAATTGTAATAGACAAAAATTGACCAAGCAAGTTGTTAATACATTAAATGATATCGTCATCCTAGTACTCTAAAGGAAGCCTTGGGAGCTTCACCGAAATAGAGAATCAAAGATCCTATTAACTTTCTCCCTTTTTAACATAAAAATAGTAGACTTTTTTTTCATATAGAGACTAGACATACAAAGGATCCAAGAAAAATCTTGCAAAACTCTCATACTTTCCTCAATATTTTTGAAGGAGAATTTAAAAACTTTGCATTTGTCACGACAACCACTAAAATCTGACCATGCATCCACCATTTTTAAGAACCCAGCTTCAAACAATATCAATACTTGATTGAAATCTCAAGAACCTCTCAATGAGAGCATTTCCCATGTGGGCTAAAGATAGATATCCATAATTTGACATCAAGTGCCTTAAGAATGGTGTACAATTCATCCAAGGTATGAGAAGATTCATCAATTTTAAGGTCAAAGGAAAATAAAGTTGAAACAAAAGATATACCACCCACTAGTGGCACAATAGAAGAATCCCCAATATGTACATGGTGTTGGTAGACCTTAACACACACATCATAGAGTTCAATGTATGCGAATAATTAACCTAGATCTTATAAATAGAATCATGTAAAGATAGGTTAGAAAAGGACCCTAAAGTCCTCAAAATACCAATTCCAATAGGTCTCACAATGGAAGAGATAAAATATTCTCTAGAAATACGTTGCTAAGAGTTATGAGATAGGTCAAGCCCCTCTATAGTCGTAAAAAGACTCTAAAATCCATAAAAAATGTTCCCAACACATATCATAATATTTGGAACTCATCTTGAGTAGAAACTTTGAATGAAGGAGATCTTAAGCATAGGTTGAGTAGAGTAGATCTACAATGGATCTTGGTAGCAAAAATTATTGTCAAATGGAGAAGAAATCCCCTTCTCAAAACCCTAAAAATAAATTGCAACTTGTTAGTGCTAGTAAGGTACTTTATCTAACTAGTTTATAGTTATTGACTTAGACACTTTTCACATCTTATTACTTAAGTTTACTTAGGGTCCATATAATATATTTACCACTTTTTATCTTATTTCATAATATTAAGACACTTGTCACAATATTATGATAGTTATCCACTATATCTCCCATATCATAAGATTAAGACAATTGTCATAATCCTGTGATATCTTATCCCTTCCCTTGGCCTATGTAACCAAGGGGTTCCCTTTGTAATCTCAGTTCTCAAGATTATTGTAAGCTCTGTGTTCTCTTGAGTAAATATAATTTATTCTTGCTCATTTCTAATTTATCTATTTGCTTTCCTTCGCTCATTTGCATCTTGGGTAGGTATTTTAGCAAAACCTTACATTGTATTAGAGCTCTTGTGAGTTGCAGGTTAGTAATTTTCTAGGAAATATAAGAGTGTAGAGAAGTTATTTTTATAAGCACGAGTATGCTCATCTCTTGCATCCTTGGATGATTTTGAGAATCAGAAAATTGTGGAGAAAATATCACTTTTTTTTGCAAGAGTTACTTTGTGGGGGTTCATATTTTGACTTGTTATGTACAAGTCATTTGAAGCTTAGATTGGGAGAAATTTTGAGCTCACAATCGAGTTCAAAGTAACTATGAAAGTCAAATATATATTTATTTCACATGATTTAGATGGAGGCTAGATCTACAAAATTTTGAAGTGGGAATTTTATTGCTAGATCCAAAAGGAAGCCATCATTTTATAGCATTTTGGATTAATCTAACCCTTCCATTACACTTAGGAGTCCTGAATACCTTAAAACTGCCAACTTGACAATTTTTGGCAGCGTAATTAAGTGAAGCTCATTTTTTTCTAGGTTATCGTTTCACATGATTTTTATAAAGTTAAGGATTTAGTTATTTTAAAAATAAAATAAAGAAAGGAGTTAAAAAAGGAGTAATTAAAGTCTTTGCATGAAGCATATTTGATGTTAAGATTTTTATGAGATAAATTGTTAAAATTTATGTCTTCAGATAGGAGCATATGTAATGCTAAGATAAGATATTTTATGCCACAAAGTCTTAAAGTTAAATTCTTCATGTGAGAGCATATTTAATGACAAAATAAGATCTTTATGAGATAAAGTGTTGAAACTAAAGTCTTCATATTGGAGGATAGTTTTTTCTAAGATAAGATCTCTATTTTTAACTTTTCTCCTAGATTTGCCCCATTCACCAAATCTTACCTAATATTTGGCAATTTGCTAAAATTAGTAAAATTTATATCTAGTTTGAGATGTTTTTGAAAAAGGTCCAAACTATACAGAATCTTCTATATTTGGATAATATCTAAATTTAGTAGGTGAAGAAAAATATCTTATTAATTTTGACCTCCCTTCATTGGAAAGTTGAATTTTGAAGATGAACTTTGATAGCACACGACTCAAGCTCCAAACCTTTGTTCTGATTAAGTCAATCGGGAAAGGGCTCAAACCCATAACATCAGGCCAAAAGGTTGTTCAAAAGAAATTAAAAAGGAGTGACTTAAACCAACAAATAAAAAGACAAAACACTTTAAAAGAACCAACAACAAAAACTAACAAAAATAAGAACTAACAAACAAGTGAAACTAGATGGACAGGAGATTAAACTCCTTCCATTCATAATTAAGCTCCTTAAGGATATCCAAGAAAGAGCCCTTCCTAGGAAGGCATGGAATTAAGGCCAAAGTAGAAGGGTCCTCTTTCATTTTCTGAGAAGAGACTTTCAAATTCTCCTCTCTTTTCCTTATTTTTTTCTTTTCAGTATTCCAATTCCTCCTAGTGTTGAAGGAGGTAGCCCTCTTATCCAACTTTTTTTTTGCAGGTGACAAGATCCGTAATCTTTTTGTTCACCTAGTTTTTGTTAGATTTTGCATTGGCCAGAGCCAATATCATTTCATATTCCTCCTTTTCAGAGGGAATCAAGGCCTTCAATTCATGAACTTGCTCTTCAATAATATCCCAATTATCTAATTTATGGAAAAATTGTGAGTAATTTCCCAAACTCAGTCATCTACAATGGTGTGAGACTAATCCCCAGCTTTTTCCTTTGCCTCCGCAATAGCTTCCAACCTTCTAATCTTTTTCTTGGTCATATGAAGCTAAGAAATAAGCCATTTGATGATAGAAATTTGATGGTTATATAGGATGCATAGTTTATCCAATTTATCCATAATATGGGGGTAATCATGAAGCTCATCTTCAGGGGTGGGTTGGTGGGAATAGGGAGGTGAAACATTCTGTGGGACCTCAGGATCACCTTTAGGGATGTGGGAGCCAAAAATAGGGGAAGAGGGGTTTTGATACTAACTGGTATTCTTTAGAGGGGTATTCCTAGGGGTCTAGTTCAATTCAATTGACTACAAAGAGGAAGAATCCTTAGAGACAATGAAAATTTCTTCAATATTATTGTCTTTGCCTAAAGTTGTCATACTTTCCTTCCTTTGAGGGGTAACCCTAGTAGAACTAGGAGAAGGAGTAACTATAATATAAGGGGAAGGCCTTTTAAACTCTTATTGGTTACTAAGTTAGATGATGATAGGGGAATTTTAGGGCCTACCTCCAGGGTCATAGCCAGATGAAATTTATACATGTAGAGGATGAGGCCTTTGTGTAAAGGGGGTCCCCATGGGCTTTGGATTTAACAATAGATTTAGCTAGTGAAGATAAAATCCTAAAATGGAAATTGAGTTTGATACCATGCCAAACATGATTGAGCATAGGAAAGACGTGGGGTTGGAAGTGTTTGAATCAACCTTTGAGAGTAATAAATTTGATTAGAGCTAGAGCCACATACTTCTATTCATCTAGGAGCTCTTCACAGTTGAAGTCATAATGAAGGTGAGGGATATTTTCTCCAGGGCCTAGGAATTTCTTGAAGTCCTATAAATGTAATGGGAAATGAAGTTTCTAGGAAGGGTAGTCCCTTCCACCACCAACCCCATAAAAACCACAATTGACTCAACCAAGATCACAAATGAGGTTCTACCAATCACTTTTCCTTGGTCCCAAGACTTAGAAAACTTGTCTAATGAAACTATATTATAACCCTTCATTCCCTCTATATAATTGTTCATATGGCCCACTTGAAGAATAGGCTAAAGAGTGACGTCTTTATTGAACTCTTCACAATTATAAAGATCCATTTGTATAGGGTTTCCCTCATTTCTTGTTTGCAAAAATTCATATAGACAAAGAAAGAAGCAAAGAAAGAAATTGCCAAAAATGAAAGTGTGAAAAGATAGAGAGAAGATCTTAATTAAATGTCTTACTATTAGGTAATAAGTAAATTTTGACTCATAAGCCATCATGATAAATGTGTAGTGGGGATTGGGCATCCTTTTCCATGTGTGACAATATCTTGATTGATAGCCTCACATGGCTTGTGAGGAAAGTCTTGAGCTTTGAACTAGGTTTGAAATGATTCACTAAAATGACCCATGAATGGAAACCTATTAGTAGATCTATTCCCCTCACGGAATGTCTACTGGATTTTGACATTGTCCAATGTGGTTAATGAACCTTTGCATTTGAGGATTAAAACCACTGTCTCCCAAATAGGCTTAGTTATTCCTATCAACATCATGATGATGTTAAGGGCATCCCCCTCAATGATGAAATTTTTATAACCATAGTGTGCAACCAATATTGAGGGCACCCCCTTTTTTTTTATAAAGTTAAGGCTTTAATTTTTTAAGTCATATAATAAAGAAAGGAGTTAAAAAAATTCTAGTAATTATAGTCTTCACATGGTGCATATTTAATATTAAGATAAGATTTTTATTAGATAAAGTGTTGAAATTTATCTCTTGACATAGGAGCATATTTAATGCTAAGATAAGATCTTTTATGAGATAAAGTGTTAAAATTAATTTCTTTAGGTGCCAGCATATTTAATGCCAAAATAAGATCTTTATGAGATAAAGCATTGAAATTAAAGTCTTCATATTGGGGATTATTTTTTGCTAAGATAAGATCTTTATTTTGAGATTTTCTCCTATATTTGTCCCTTTCACCAAATCTTACCTTATATTTGGCAATTTTCTAAAATCAATAAATTTTATATTTGGTTTGAGATGTTTTTGGAAAAGTTCCAAACTATAGAGAACCTTCTATATTTGGAGAATAGCTACATTTAGTAGGTGAAAAAAGTTATTTTTAATTTTGACCTCGCTTCATTGAAAAGTTGAATTTTAAAGATAAACTTTGATAGTACATGACTCAAGCTCCAAACCTTTGTTTTGACTAAGTCAATCAGGAAAGGGACCAAACACATAACATCAAGCTTGAAGGTAGTTAAAAAAGAATTCACAAGGAGTGAATTCAAATAGAAACCAAAAAGAAAAAGAAAAACAATTTAAAAGAAACAATAACAAAAACAATAAATGACAAACACGGGAAACTATTTGGATGGGAGATTAACCTCCTTTCATTCCTGATTAAGCTCCTTAATTGTATCCAAGAAAGCGCCCTTCCTAGGTGGGAATAGAAATGAGGTTGGGGCCCTGTTTCACCATCTGAGAAGAGACCTACAAATTCTCCTCTCTTTTCCTTCTTTTTATTTCATGTATTTTGATTCCTCCTGGAGGGTGTTGAAGGAGGTAGTTGTCTTATCCATCATATTATTTTGCAAGTGATGAGATCCGTAAGCTTTTTATTCACTTGATTTTGGTTAGATTTGACATTGGACATAGCCAATAGTATTTCCTATTTCTCCTCTTCACAGGGAATCAAGGCCTTCATTTGATGGAATTATTCTTCAATATATCCCAATTATCTAACTTATTGGCAAGATCATAATCAATTTCTCAAACCCAATAATCTGCAATGGTTTGAGATAAATCCCTAGCTTTATCCTTCACCTCAATAATAGATTCTAGCTTGCTAATCTTTTTCTTGGCCGTATGAAGCTGAGAAATAAGTCATTTGAAGATAGCATTCATATGGTTATAGAGGATGCATAGTTTATCCACTTTATCCATAATACGGGGATAATTGGGAAGCTCATCTTCAGGGCTGGTTTCATGGGAATAGGAAGGAGAAACACTATTTGGGACCTTAGGATTTCCTTTATGGGAATGAGGGCCATAAATAGTGGAAGAGGGGTTTTGAGAATGACTAATATTCTTTAGAGGGGTACTCTCAGGGGTCCAATTTGATTCACTTGACCAAGAAGAGAAAGAATGCTTAGAAAAAAATGATAGTTTCTTCAACATTCTTGTATTTTCCTAAAGATTCCATCGTGTCCTTCCTTTGAGGGTTAACCCTAGTAGATCTAGGAGGAGGAGTAACTTTAATAGAAAGGAAATCCCTTTTACTCTCTTATTGGTTTCTTCATTCAATAATGATAGTGGAATTTTTAGGGCCTACCTTCGGGGTTAGAGCCAGATGTAAGTTATACATGTGGAGAATGAGGCCTTGGTGTAAATGGGGGGGCCCATGAGATTTGGATTTGACAATAGACTGAGAAAATAAATATAAAATCAAAAAATGGATATTGAGTTTGATACCATGTTGAAAATGATTGAGCATAAGAAAGAGGTGGGATTGGAAGAGTTTGAATCTACCTTTGAGAGTTATAAATTTTGTTAGTGCTAGAGCTATGTCCTTCCATTCACTTCGGAGATCTTAATGATTGAAGTGATTCTTAAGGCGGGGGATTTTTTCTCTAGGGCTGATGAATTTCTTGAAGTATTATTTGTAATAGGCATTGAGTTTCTAGGAAGGGAATTCCCTTTGACTAGTAACCCCATAACAATTATAATTGACTCAAATGAGACAACAAATGAGACAACAAATGAGATGTTACCAATAGTCACTTTACCTTGGTCCCAAGTCGTGGAAATTTTTTCTAATGAAACCAGATCATAACCCTTCATTCCCTCTTTATAATTATCAATATGGTCTACTTGAATAATAGGCAAAAGAGTGGTGTTTTTCTTGAACTCTTTACAATTATCAAGCTCTGTCTATATAAGGTCTCCCCTTATTTATTCCTTGTGAGATTTCACATAGATAAAGAAAATAGTAGAGAAAAATAAATTGCCAAAAATAAAAGTGAGAAAAATCAGAGAAAATATTTTAAATAAATGCCTTACCTCTAGGTAATAATTACATCTTAACTCATAATAAATCATGATAAATGTGTAGTGGGGATTGGGAATCCTTTTCCATGTGTGGAAATTGTTGGCATTATGTATTTTTGGTATTTGGTATTGTTTTGAGAGATTTTTATTTGGTTGTCATTGATGTCAACTAAGTCACTACAGGTCAATCAAGTGAAGTACAGTCATGTTATACTACAGGTAAAGTGAAGATACAATTGATAAGAAGGTATACTTAAATTTGGTTATGTCTAGAAGATCGATAGACTATGCAAACATCACTTTGGTGGCTATCATGGTTCAAACATAATTATGAGGAGCGTTCATAGATATAGATTCAACAATTTCATATTGCAATGTGGTTCCAACCACAACTTATTTGGTTGAGCGGTGATAGAGTTTTGAGTATCACAGATACTAAGATAGGTAGAACTCTTATGTTCTTGATCAACTGGTCAATAGATCACCGATCGGTGAGTGGTAAAGTATATGCAATCATTTATAATGATATGATGACATGGAATAAAGGTTATACATCTAATGTAAATTATTATTTGCAATATCGATGAAAGCATTTAAGACATATTTGAGGTGTTGCATTGGAGAAGTCAAAATGTGTTTGACTACCTTGGAGATATAAACCTACGGATCTTATCTTGACCTAATGCGGTCATGATAAATCATTTATTTTATCAAGATTATCAATTTGACACATGGTGCTATCTTAGGAAATCAATTTGAAGATCAATATTAAGGCAATGCAAGTTGTTTGTATATAGGAATTTCTCATATTGAAGGAAAGAGTTGTTAAGTAAGGAAATGTTGTTGGTAAGAAAAATTGCAAGATTTGTTTTGGGTGATTAGTGTTTTATGATTTCAATTTGAGGTTGTGATCATAGAGGAGAGAGAAGGGAGTAGTTACAGAGTACAAATAATTTATAGGATCTGACAAGTAATCAGTGCTACGTATATATCACAAATTTTTTCCCTAATAGTTGCAGCAAGAAAAATCCCTTAACTGGATGAACTCTAACAAGTTATTTTTGCAAATACTTTAACAGGGTAACTTCTTCATTGAGGTTTTAAATCTTCTAGAGAGGTACAAACCATAGGTGATCTTATTGTAATCCTAACGGTGTACTAGTCACTTCTAACCGGGTGAACCCTCAGAAAGGGTATTTGTATCTCCTAACAAGGAACACTCATATATTGTAGTATTGGGATTCTTGGTGTCATCTCCACCGTGGGTTTTTCCCTCTTACAAGGGTTTCCACGTGAAATAATTTTTTTTATGTGTGTGTAATTTTTAGATGTTTGTTATTATTGTTTTATTTATATTTGCATTAGTTACTTGCTTTATAGGTTTGGAAAGAATTGTAGCAGTTATTTAGTTCAATGGTTGAATTAGTTCAATATCTATTTGTACTCATTCACCCCGCCTCTCAATACCTATCATTTCCAACAATAGAGCTTTGGTCCTTTTGGTGAAAATTCTAATAGCTTGGGAAAAGATCCACTATAATGGAAGAGTATATGTATGAGATGCAACTTGATAATGTAAACAAGATGACCAGGGAGATAAAGGAAAAGTTGAGACACTCTCTGGCAAAGAGGAGAGAACTTTCTGATCAACTAAGTGAAAGTCAAGACTGCATAGAACAACTATGTGAAGGAAGCAAATCTAAAGAATCTAAAGAAGCAATGGTGAATCTATTAGAAAAGAACAAGAATCTTAAAGAAAATATGACCAATCTGAAAAGAGAACTTGAAAGTTGGTTTATCAAGATGTGTGAAGATCTAGAAGGAAAAAGGAGTGTAGTAGCTGCCAAGAAAGTTGTTGATGACGCCCTTAAATAAAAAGGTGAATAGCTTGTCAAACTAAGATATGAATTTACCTTGTATCAAAATCAAATGCAGGGCACTACTATAGAGAACCTTCAAGTATTAGCTAAGAATGAAAGACTTCTGAAGTTGAATGAGTCATTGAGGAAAGAAGTGGAAACTAAGAAAGAAGCAAATGAAAAACAGAGAAAATACAATGAAAGCTCACAACATCTTGATTAACAACTGAAGAGTCAAAGAAGACACAGAGATACAAGTAGTCTAGGTTATTCAGGAGAAGGAACATATGAAGTTGGAGAGTCCTCTAAAGATGAATCTAAGGAGGCACATAAACATCATAAGGTAGATCAAATCAAATCAGGTAAGAGACCTAACAAACCTACTTGCTATAATATTGGAAAGCTTGGTCTTACTGCAAATATGTGTAGGACAAAATAGATGATTAAACATTACTCTTTCAAAGGTTATTGTTACAAATGTCACAAGTATGGTCATGCTACACATGAGTGTAGATCTAGCAGTAGTTTCAGTGGTGGTAAATTTGATGGATACTATTTTTCATGCAACAAATATGGACACAAAGCTGAAAATTGTAGGTCAAGAATTTATGCACCTAGGTCACCTTCTCTATCGGTTAATATTGGTAGAAGGGAAAGACAATTCAAAACTACCAGTTTTGTATGTGGTAACTATGGCCACCTAACAATAAAATGAAAAATGGGAACTGTGAGAGGTAAAGTGGTCCTTTAAATTCAATAGGTATGACATGTTTTGTCTATCATAATATAGGTCCTTTGGCTAAAGACCACCGGTTAAGAACCAGTGCCCTCATCAGTCAGAAGATGGAAAAATAAAGTAGGTTGCTAATGTTGATGAATTCAAAAGGATATGAAGAAGACATGGGTAAAGAAAGGTGAACTAAATCACTCTGAGTTGACTGAGAACTCCACAAGTTCAGAAAATGTGGAAGTTCCATCGGTAAACTAAGCATAGTATTTTCTTAGGGGAAGAACTTAAAGACAAATCCATTACTGATCTCCCAGACTCAACAGAGGTAAAGATACATATGCACATTATGGTGTAACTTTATATGATTTTGTATTTGAGATTGCGTGTAGACCACACTAAGATTTCAAAGTGAATATCTATTTGATAGTGACTATTACTGTTGGTTGAGCACCAATCGGTGGATACGTGTTAACCGGTGATATGAAATTATTCCTACTATTGAAGTATGCAGCACCTATTTCTCTAATGTTATGTAACGGGTCAAGTAACATCTTTTCACACTCTTTTAATTTCAGTTGAGAATTTGAGAGCTATCTTAAGTTACTTTGTGCAAAAGGTTATTCTTGTAATTGAGATCTAGAGTTTATTTCATGAGTTTTTCATGAAAATATAACCTAAGTAATCCAAGATATCATTTCATTCAGTAGTTAGAATTGTGTGCTATTACAATTGTTCGTAATGAGAGAGAACATTGATACACTAGTTCTGGTGAACATTTCTAAGGAACCTCAACCCGTATTCAAACTACATCTAAGAAAAATAGTTGAAATTGATATGTTTGCTTTCCTATCCACTATACCTCATGGTATGATGCTGATTGAAGATATTTGGTCTTATATCCATTGTAGAATTGAAGAACTAGGAGCTGAAGTAATCCAAAAAGAATAGAAGGGTATCTCCATCAATTGAAAGTTGAAGGTCGAGCACATACATCTATAGGAGAAGGGTTTGACTTATGCTATGGACATTCCTACTGAATTCCATCCCGATTGGCTTTGTTATATATTGAGAAGAGTGCACAATAAATTCATATGGCTAGAAAGAGCACAAAAGATTTTGAAGATATTAATTCACAGAGTTACAAGATTTTGAGAAGAAGGTTTGGAATGTACATTAATAATGGTGGCTACTCATGTCATCATTGAACTAACCAAATCCAAACTAGATAGGAGAGAAATGACAATTGATCATACTGCAGATAAGGAATTTTGTTTCACATCCATGGTGATAGGATACAAAGTTTACAAGTGTAGTCAAGAGAATAGTGTGCCTGGTGGAGCTATTCACGCTCCCTATCAGATTATGTAGGATAATTCAACATACGATCTATGTGAGATGATCAGCAGACAATTCATGATAAACATAGAAAGGATAAAGAGAGACAAGAGACAATCATTTAAGTATGGAGCACTATTATTATGTAAGTTTTTCTGTGTTCAAAAGTTCTTCCACAGTAAAGGAAATGTTACATGGTTAAAGGAAAAACTGGTAGTTTTGCAAATAAGTGAATTCATAAAGGAATTAGGGAATAATTTCAATAAGGTCATGTGGGGTTATTTCAAAGATTTCTAATCTAGAATGCATAAATGAGAAAGGATTCCAGCTAGCATTGTAGAGTGATAATCCATAAAGGATCAAAAGTTGTCATTAGTATATAAGTAGATAGTTTAGGTCGGTCGGTCATGATCACCAAACGGAAACACTCATCGAGTGAAAAAACTCACCAAGCGCAGTGATCCCCAAGCACAGTGATCACCAAAAAGTTTTGAACACCGATCAATATATCAACCGAGCACCAGTCTACGAAGACAGCATTGAGCACAAGTCTACAAAGACATCACCAAGCACCAGTCTACACTAAGAGACAACATTTTTCCTGAGAAAAGTGGATCACACCTACACGTTAGCTAAAGCACTTTAATCTTTAAAACAATTTTTTGCTTAGTTGGATACCCATTTTTTGTGGATCAAGAAAAGCAAATTATGGATGTAATTAGTTAATTTATTGTATTCATGCAAACTAGGAGATCAAGGTCAAGTTGTAAACCTTTGATCTTAGATTTTTTCAAGAAAAGCATGAAACCAAATTAGGTTAAATATTTTATATATAGATGTTATAATTAATCAAGAAGATGATGATTGTAGCCAAATATGATATCTATGGATCAGAAAGAGAGTTTCATGCACATGGACAGATAAAGAAGAATTATGTTTGTAAAGAACTACATACAAGTCTACCGAGAAGAATAGAGGTATTAAATCCATCATAATAAGGTGATATATATTTTATGTACTTAATGGATATGTAATCAGAAATTTGAGATTGGAGTAATCAGGTCATATCTTTTTTTACTCTCTAATAATTGTAGCAAATAGAAAAATCCTTTCACAAGGTGGACTTAACAATCTTTCTGTAAATCTCTTAACCGAGTGCACACATACATTGTGTTGCTAAAATCTCTTAACTGAGTAGACTTAACAAGTATGAAATGTTACTCCTAATAGGGTAAGATCATTAGAAGTGATCACAACTTGTAGCCCTAACAGGCACCTTTCATTCTGCAGATAGTGAAGCTTTGTGGGTTTCATCCCCACCGCAGTTTTTACCTTCTAACAAGGGTTTCTACATGATCAAATACTTGTGTCATGTGTAAATGAGTTTCATGAATGTTTCAATGTTTGTTTATATTCCTTTACATTTATGCTATAATATTACATACATGAAGTAGAAAAACTACAGTGGTCGGTTAAAAAAGTAATGAGTACTAAGGATTAATTGGTAAAAGTTTTTAAGGGTACTGATTCACCCCTCCTCTCTAAGAACACACCCTTCCATTATCCCAACAATTGGTATGAGAGCTATTTCTCTTATTTACAAAAGTTTAATCACTTGAGAGAAAAGATCTTAAAATGGAAAGGTATAAGCTTGATAAAAATATTAAAAATCAGAAATTGCAAATACAAATTTTCTTTGAGTAATACAAAGAGGCAAGAAACAAACTGAAAGAGTTATTGGCTGAAAGAAAATTCATGGCATCTCAATACAATGTTCAATTCACTATCATGAAGAAGAGATACCTAGCCTATTTGATTTATTTGGATCTAGATCTGGTAGTATATCTGACACATCTGAAGGAACCATTGTAGATCTAAATGAAATCAATCAACATCTGACTGAACAAGTGAAAGTACTACAAATCAGTGAAGAGACACAAATGGTAAGAATGATTGATGTTAAATCAATCAGATATCCACAATCCATAAGAATTTTCAACTTGATTTCTTGTTTTGATTGTGTGTAATTTTTTAGCATCAACGTTTCGGATCACACTCTATGATCCATCATCAGGATGTAAGAGAAAAGAGAATGAAGGAATGTAAAAATAAGATGTAGACTAGGCATCACTCTGAAGATAAAAGAGAAAGGGGGGGTTGGTGAGAGAAAGAGGCATGCAAAACGAGGGGGGCTAGGGAATAACCTAAGAGAAAAAAAGTTAAGAAATAATAAAAAGAAAGAAAAGTAAAAAGAAAATTAAAAGGAACAAAAAACAAACAAAAGACACAAATATATCCCTACTTGATCATATATATTATATATTTGTGCCTTTTTGTTTGTTTTTTGTTCCTTTTAATTTTCTTTTTACTTTTCTTTCTTTTTATTATTTCTTACTTTTTTGCTCTTAGGTTCTTACCTAGCCCCCCTCATTTTGCATGCCCATTTCTCTCACCAACCCCCCCTTTCTCTTTTATCTTCTGAGTGGGGCTTGGTCTGCATCTTATTTTATTCCTTCATGCTCTTTGCTCTTACATCCTGATGATGGATCATGGATTTTGATCCAAAACGTTGATGCTAAAAAATTAAACACAATCAAAACCAGAAATCAAGTTGAAAATGATTGATGTTATGAATAATGCAAGACAAGATGAACAAGAAAGTACTTGTTCTATTGATGATAGGAGAAATATTACTGAAAAGTTGCAAGAGAAAGAATCTGAGATACATATACTTATTGAACACCACCTTGAGATAACCAATCAAATAGCTCTTATGAGTCATGAGACCAACCGAGTGAACATGGAACTTTCTAGAAAATTAGAAGTTATTGGTGAAATAAAAGAAGAAAATGAGAAACTGAAGCACGAAGTGAAGATTCAACAACAACATAATGATATGATCAAGAAAGCTGAAGACATTAAAAAAATAATAGATGAATTTCTGAATGGACAAAGAAGACTCAACAACAATACTGGTTTAGGGTATACCAAGCATGGAGAATCATCAAACCGAGATGATCAAAGGAATGTCTACACAAATCCAATAACAAATAAGCGTTCATGTAATCGCTGTGGAAAACCAGGCTACACATCAAATGTTTGCAAGAGAAAAGAAAAAGGTATTCCTAAAACTACTTCTACATTCATAGGTAATTGTTATAACTGTAACAAGCATGGACACAAAGCACATGAATGCAAATCTAAGCTGAACAAACTAAAGAAGAAATATTACATGGAAAAATGTTGTTCTACTTGCAACATGCATGGCCACACATTTCATGAATGCAGGAAAAAGATAAAGCAAGTCATAAACCTAAAGAACAAGAAAATGCATATCAACTGAGAAGATTCGGTAATACATATTTTTGGGATTATAACACTTGGGTAAATTGCACAGCATGTGGTAGATATAGACATATAACTGCTAACTATATGAGGAAATAGATAAGAAGATCTAGAAACTGGACTAACCCTGGAATGACATGTCATAAAGTCGGTCACTTAAGTAAGGACTACATAGACTGAGTGACAGAGTCAAGCACTCTACAAATGGAAATACTATTGAAGACATCATGAAAATGAGAAATCAAATGTAGATGAGCTTCAAACAATAATAATGCTGGACCAAACACTACAGTTGGTGACACCTCATCCAATGGATTAGGTGATTCCACCACCCCCACCTAAGCAATACAAGTATGGAACTACACTCTATGAAGCTATATTTTACATTAGTTCTTATATTCATTGAGAATATGCCAAATTAGCATGAATAAAGATGCACTATGGTATTGCATGTTATGTCTTGTGAATCTAGTCTGCTCGGTCAATATGAACCAAGCATAAACTGCACGTCGGTGAAAATGTGAAAGATAACCAAGTTGACACTATGTAGAAAGCATTGTATACTCACCAAGCTGAACACTTTAATGTGTTGGCTGAGAATCTCTGTTTCGTCTACCAAGTGGTAGGTGAAGCATTTAATGCATCACTTATTCTATTTTTCTATAAAAAGGGTAACGTGAACTCATTGAAGAGCAAAGAATGATTCACAACACTTTCAAAGCTACTCCAACAGATTTCAAGCATTCATGTTGAACATCTAGTGAGTATCTAGACTCACCGAGTTAATGGGTTATTTGCGAAGAAGCCCTAAATTAGCAAACAATAGCATCCACTTCATGAACCTCAAATATCAAGATGGAAAAGGACAAGAAGGTAATTTTAATAGAGAACTCAACCTATCAGGAACCTAACTACAAGTTTTTCCCTAAGGTTTCTTCTCAACCTGATGACAAAGGAGCATTTTCAAGTATCCCACCTAGGATTTTATTGGTTGAAGCCATTCATGCATACATTCACTAAAAAGTTGCAGAGATTGGAGACCTTGAGATTGAGAATGCTTATCAGAAGCTATGAAAGGATGGTAACCTAATGGATTAGTACAAGCACATTGAAGTGAAAGGGTTAACCAATGCTCTACTATTCCCAAAATATTTCAAAATGGAATGGATTTTGATTGTGCTTAGCTGAGTGCATAAAGGAAAGATGTGGTTAGATGAACCCAAGATAATCACAAGGGATGTGATTCACACAATGACTAGATACCCCATCACCCAAAAAGAAAAAATTGTAAGACACCCTAGACGCGTGGAGATTGAAGAGCTAACTAAAGTCGAGTGGGATGAAAGAGGTCTGAAAATAAATTCAATCACCAAACCTGAAAATGAAATTTGGTGCATATGTGATTGGATACAAATTATTTCAAGCAAGCAGATTGAAAAGATTTTCTTGTGGAGTAGTCGACACTGCATACAAAATAGTGAAGAGGGGACTTCAACTTGATCTATCCAAGCTGCTATTGTAGCAACTTGAAGAGAACATGAGAAAAATTAGATTAGCCTGATCTAATACATGTAAGTTTGGTTCCCTACTGATGTGCACATTATTTTACTTTCAAAATTTCTTTCCTTCCATCAGTAATGTCACTTGGGACACCAACCAACCTATCATAACACAAATTAGTGACTACATTAAATCACTAGGAGATAACTTCACACCCCTATTGGATGACTACTTTACATCATTCAAGAATAGGATGTAGAAGAGGATGAGAATCCTTGCCTAATTAGTTGGACAATAAAAGGATGAGATATATTTTGTAGTCGACACCGACACAACACTCATCAAAGCTATCAACCAAAGAACAACATGGTTACCACCATTATAATATGAAATAGAAATAGCTCTGGCTACAAGAGCTATTGAAGCCTTGTTAAATGAACCAATTGACAAATCTTTAAGTAGATTTTGCACATATGAGGAAGCCAAGTCAAGAATTAAGACTAGTTTATAATTGAATAAAATAGGAATAAGGAAGAAAACGTGAATGGTGAATACACTTCAAAAGAAATTATCAGTAACTGATGAAGAATTGGAACAATCAGTAGACATCACCAAGTAATAGACACCCGTCAGTGAAATTAAAGAGTTAAGAGATTCAGAGTCTACAGAGTCAGATGCAGAGCCACCAAAGGCCAAGAAAACAAAAGTTATTGAAGTAACGACTGCATCTAGAAAAAGGAGCAGAAAAACAAAGGTAGACTCACCACCATTAAAGAAAGGCACTGTGAAAACATATATGAAAAGAACGCCTAAAGCCTCAACCGAGAAATTAGTACCAAGACAACAAAGGAAATATATAAGAGAAAAAAAGACAAGGATGATACTGAAGAATTTGAAAGAGGACAAAGAATCCAACCAGAAAAGACAAAAATACCAAAGAGAATTGATGAAATTGCAGAGTCAGTTGTCAACACATCTAGTATACGTCACCATAAGATTAGACAATGGGGAAATCTTCATACTAAGGATCATAACAAAATAGAAGAGGGGTATGTGCAGGATCATGGTATGCCAAAAAGTGGTGATGTGAAAAAGAAGTCCTGATTGTTAGACTGATTGAAAAATAGCTATAACTTTCAAATGGTATATCATTTTTTAAATCTGCAACATGTGTCACATTCTATGCTTTTCCTATTACAATAAAACAACAAAAACAAATCAATTTGATGAAGTTTAGACTAAGTTAAGGTGGTCATACATGAGAGTTTTTATATTCTAGAAAAGTTGTAGAAGAAAAATCATAATTAAATATTTACTTGGAAAGAAATTACAAAAAAATATGTGTCACATCCGGACATTAATCTACTACTTATATCTAGAATATAGTAAAAAAATATTATCATTTGACTGTGTTTAAGGTGGTCAGACATACACCTACTTCTTATCATTTTAGTCCTGATTGATAAATTGATTGAAAAATAGATTTAACTTTCAAATGATATAACATTTTTGAAATCAAAAACATGAGTCACATTCTATGCTTTTCCTACTAAAATTAAAAACTAAAAAAAATTCAATTTGATGAATTTTAGACTAAGTTAAGGTGGTCAGGCACTGGATTTTTTATATTCCCTAAAACTTGTAGTAGAAAAATCATAATTAATTATTTACATGGAAATAAATTACAAACAAATATGTGTCACATCTAAACATGAGTATACTAATTATATATATAATCTTGTAAAAAAATATAATCATTTGATTGTGTTTAAGGTGGCTAGACATACACCTACTTCTTATCTTTTTCCTAAAATTTTCATACTACTACATTGAAATTTGAAATTTTACCATATAGAATAATTTTTTTTTAAAGAAGGGACAGTATCTTAGAAACTAGATTCAATTTTCTACAGATTCTCTTTTTACACATTTTTTATATAAGATTGATAACTTGTCCAAATTATTACGTAAACTTTCCTAACCCTGATTTTCTGAATTTTCATTATCACTGAAGGCCTAGTTTGGCATACCATGATCCTGCACATACCCAGAGGCAATCATTAAAATGATGGTAGCTTACAAATATGTACCTATACAATTTGGCAATCATATTCCACGAGAGCTACAAGACAAGATATCAGCTAGATGGACATACACATTGCACATGGACAAATAGATGAGAGAGAGATCCCTAGTTACATTCATTCCCAATTCAACAATTGAATAAATTGACTCGACAATGAAGGAGCACGCCAAGAAATTTTCTGCGAAAACCATAGTATACAAAGTATTGCAGAACAAGTTAGAAGATATTGACATAGAGAGAAATAAGAATTGGACTCAAATATTTAATCCACCCAAGAAGATACTAGCTCTAACTGAGACTTCTCACACCGAGGAGAAGGAGGCCACACCGAGCCTTGAGCACATATTCATCAATGACACTGAGGATGTCAATACTATTGAATTAACCACATAGGCAAGTAAGGTCATGGATGATATTCCTAAAGTATTTCAATCATTAGGGGGAACACCAGACATAACTATACAAGATATATAAGTAATGGTGATTCTGATAATGAAGTCAAGGCTGATGAAGATGTAAATATTGCCACCGAGCCAACAAATGAATAGGACAATAATGATGTTGCACAGACACTTATACCAGGTAATATGCCTTACTTTATTCAAGAAATCAATATAATGACCGAATCACAACAGACACAAACTGAGCCTAAAGAAAACATACCAATGGGCAAAGGTGAGGAACACAGGGAGAAGACAGATAACAGTGGAGAGCACAAGCTAAGTAATGCACCCACTGAGGACGGTGGAAAGGTAGACAAGGCTGCAAGTCAAGAAAAGGTTAAAGTAGAAATATATACAACCAACCAATAGGTATAGATCAGCCAACCTAGCCAAGGCACCATACCTCCCAAGAAATCAATGATAGAAAGTGAGCAAGACAAGGCTCTTTCTATAGTACTTCATTCCCCTACTTCAACCAACAATCACAAGAAGAAGAAGAAGAAGAAGAAGAAGAAGAAGAAGAAGAAGAAGAAGAAGAAGAAGAAGAAAGCCCATATTACACTCGATGAGATCATAGACATACCCGACTATGATCCAAGAAAACTTGATCTTGAAACACTAACTAGATATGGGGAACTATGCAAAATAAAAGCACAACAAGACAAGCTCTGACAAGAACACAAAAATTCACAAGTCCTCGAAACAGAAAAGGAGATTCTATTGCAAGTGGTTCCTGACACCAAGATTTATCAAACTACACCTATCATTGATCAAGTTGAAGTTCTGATTGAAGAAATCACAACATAGAATGTAGATGTTGAGAAGGTCATTGAAGAATAAGCAGAAGAGAAGTATCACTAAAAATTCACGAAGAAAATCAGCCAAGAAGTGGCAGCTGAGAATAAGGTGAAAATTTCTAAATTAGTAGCTACATTAGAACCTATTATTTTAGAAGTAGTTACCTTAGTTCAAAAGTTGTAGACATTAGATCACTTCACTACCGAGCATAGTGAACTGATAGCTAAGATAGATGAAAATCTAAAAGCTAGTGCACTAAGTATTTCAACTGAGCCAAATGCATTCCAACTACATTATGAAAAGATTGTTGAATCTAAATGGTCAAGACTTGAAATACAAAAAGAAGAAAGAAAAATTAGAGATGAAGTAACCGAGCTACAGGCCATGTTACTACCGAATCTCACATTGTTGTTAACACACATGACTATGGAAAAGGCTCTAACTACCACCCTAGAGATTTCAATAAAAAAAAACATTTATGACATGCACACTCAAATCACTTTGGAGAAAATGACCCTAGAGCACTTAAAGGAGAAATGGGACAAGCTGATGGAAGCCTTTCAGAAATCTCATTCACACATATTTGACAAGTTGTAAGTTATACATCTTTGTCATTATTTTCAAAAAAAGGGTAACATGTACATACATTGTATCTATATACCGAGGCATGCACATAGGGGGAGTCATTGTAAAGGTAAAAAACTTGGTGTATATACTGTACATATCAATTTTTGATACTAATTCCAAAGAGGGAGATTGATAATCCATAAAGGATCAGAAGTTGTCATTACTATATAAGAAGATAGTTTTGGTCGGTCGATCATGATCACCGAGCGACATCACTCATCGAGCAACAACACTCACCAAGTGTAGTGATCCCTAAGCACATTGATCACCAAAATGTTTTCAACACTGAGTAGTATATCATCCGAGTACCAGTCTACGAAGACAACACCAAGCACCAGTCTACGAGGACATAACTGAGCACCATTCTACACTAAGAGACAACATTTTTCCTGAGAAAAGAGGATCACACTTACACATCATCTAAAGCACTTTAATCTTTAAAATAGTTTTTTCTTAGCTGGATAACCATTTTTTATGGATTGAAAGAAAAGCATTAATTATAGATGTAATTAGTTAACTAATTGTATTCATGCAAACTAGGAGATCAAGGTCAAGTTATAAACCTTTGATCTTAGAGTTTTTCAAGAAAAGCGTGAAACCTAATTAGGTCAAATCTTTTATATATAGATGTTATAATAAATCAAGAAGATGATGATTGTAGCCGAATAGGATATCTATGGATCAGATAGAGAGTTTCATGCACAAGGACATATAAAGGAGAATTCAGTTTGTAAAGAACTACATATAAGGCTACCGAGAAGAATAGAGGTATTATCCATCACAATAAGGTGATATATATATTTTAAGTACTTAATGGATCTGTAATAAACAATTTGAGATTGGAGAAATCATGTCATATATTTTTTTACTCTCTAACAATTGTATCAAATATAAAAATCCTTTCACAAGGTGGACTTAATAGTCTTTTTGTAAATCTCTTAACCGAGTGCACACATACATTGTGTTCCTAAAATATCTTAATCGAGTAGAATTAACAAGTCTGACATGTTACTCCTAACATGGTAAGATCATCAAAAGTGATCACAACTTGTAGCCTTAATTGGCACCTTCCATTCTATTGATAGTGAATCTTTGTGGGTTTCATCCCCACCATATGTTTTACCTTCTAACAAGGGTTTCCTGCATGATCAAATACTTGTGTCATGTGTAAATGAGTTTCATGAATGTTTCAATGTTTTTGTACATGCATTTACATTTATACTATAATAATACATACATGAAGTAGAAAATCTAAACTAGTCAGTTATACAAGTAATGAGTAGTAAGGTTTAATTGGTAAAAGGTTTTAAGGGTACTGATTCACCGGTCCCCTCTTAGTACACACTCTTCCATTATCCCAACAATAGAGAAGTACAAGAATGATATTCATTTTCTTTTAGACATCGATTCATGTATTGTGCAAGCTCTAGAACCTTGGACATGTTGGATTCCACCTATGGGTTATGAATTTGAAAGTTATTTAGTAACTTTCCATGTTGATGAGTTGTTAAAAAACCGTGAGAAAAAGAATAAAGATTTGGAAATCATGATGAAGCTGTCTCTAAAATTAAAAAGGAAATGAGAAACATGTTATTGAAAGAAAAACTAGAAGAATGATATCTAACCTAGAGCAGGAGTTTGGAAGTAGTAATTTAGGAACATCTCACACTACTACAACCCTAACTAAAACTAAGAGAAAACAGAGAAAACTAGCTACTAGTGAAGTTAAGTCTGAAAGGGAATCTTCAAGGAAGAAAAGAAAACACATTTCTACTCAAAATAGAACCTAAAAGGGGAAGAAAAAATTAACTGATGACGAAGGGACATAATCAGATAAGGATGCCTGTGAATAGAAGAAGAATGGTGAAACAACGAAGGCCTCTTCTATTAATGGTATTTTAAAAGGTATTGTGGACAATGGTAGAATTGCTAATGTTGGCAATGGATACACCTAATTGGAAAGTAATGAAGATAAGAAGATATAAGATGCAATTCTGTATCATTTTCATAAATTTTGTAGAACACCTTTGGAAATACATTCTTGCATCCCTAATGAGTTATATCAGGTAATTGATTCTAGATGGAGCATTGCATTATAGTTGGATAGAGAGATCATGGAGAGAGAACTTATTCAAGTAAAACCTGAGTTGTGTGTTGAAGATGCTAAGATAATGAGAACTTCAAACACGCATAAATTAAAAAATAAGAGTAGAGAAATTAGACTTCTAATTGATGACACACATGGTGTACATGATGGAAAAATTGAGACATAGAAATAGCTACTAGAGAAAGTAAATAAAAAACTAAGAACAATCGAAGAAGAACAAGTTCATCCAGCTTTTGATGAACTAATACATGGAAATGATAGATTTTCTATAGATCAATTAATTGGGAATATTTTTCTAGAATTTCCTAACTTGGTGAAGGACATTCAAACATAGAATATTAGTCTATCAAAAATAGGTGGTGATGAGATCGAAATTGTAGACATAACAAGCAAAAAAGATTTCTCCTCACCATTACCTGTGGAACATATAGGGGAGATGATTTCTGAGAAGGAAGAGGAGAAAGCTGAATAAAGTAAGTAGGAGGAGACTCTAAAAAAGATTGAAGAAAAACCTAAGACTACAAATAAATTAAGTCTTATAGTAACTAGTGAAAATAAGAAACATAAACTGATGACTATTATAGAAGATGAAGAAGATTTACCGATCACACCAGTAGATATATCCAAACTGAAACCCAAGGAATTGATGAAACTTTTAGATCAATTAAGGATTTGGGCTATAAGGAACAAGGTGATATCAAAGAAGAAGAAGACAAGAGTATTAAGGCAAGCTAGGGACATCTTATCCGAGTTAGTGCTTAAGGTTATATATGATGAAGATGACACACCTATTGATTAGATGGACAATCTTGTGAAGGCTATTCTACATCAAGGTCTAGATTTGTAGATAGTTGCAATAAAGAATATAGATGAGAACTTAGAGAAGAAGATGATAAGAAAGAAGATGGAAAATGTTACTACAGATAGGATCAAATTATCACATTTGATAGAGGAAGTTAAGAGTACATTGAATGAGGCAGGTTAATTGATTAATTATATGTATGAGAGAGTATATGCATTTATGGAAAATATGTGTATAGGGAGTCATAAGTTGATATGATGATTGCACAATTGTAAGGAATTAGTACATGTTTTCCATCAATTCCAAAGGAGGAGATTGTTGGAATTATGTATTGTTGGAATCTGGTACTGTGTTGAGAGATTATTATTTGTTTGTCATTGATGTCAACTAAGTCAGTACAGGAGAGAGAAGAATAAGGAATTTTCCACTCCAGGATCCAAGGGAGTCACTACTCAAAGTAAAGCTCATGGAGGACACAAGCTAAAAGTGGATGTTGGATCCCATAAAAAGACCCAAGGTAGATATTCCAATAGAGAAGTCAGAGAGAGAGAAAGAAAAAAGGATATAGCGGATGGTAAGAAACTTACTATTCAGGGAACTTGTACTCCAGTTAAAAAATGAAGTACATATCATGGAATATAAGAGGGTTGAATGCCCCTCATAAACAAGACATTCTCAGGAATCTGGTAAGAGATCACAAACCTGACATTATTTTTGTCCGAGAAACTAAAATGAGTAAAGAGAAGGTGGAAAAAATTGGAATTTTTAAAAATAATGGGGTGGCTGGCATAAGCTCTGAAGGGGCCTCGGGTGGGGTTGCTGTCTTCTAGAACTTGAATAATGTTAGGGGTTCTGTGGTTTTAGAAGATTTAAACTGCCTCAGTTTAAACTTCTTCCATTTTAAGATGGATTTTGAATGGGTTGCTACTACCATTTATTCCCCCAATTCTAAAACTGGTAGCTCTCTTTTTTGGAGGAAAATTGATAACCATAGAAGAGTTTTTTTGGATTTGCCATGGCTGATTATTGGGGATTTCAATTCCCTTTAAGAGACAATGAGAACTCTGGTGGAGTGGGTAACCAGAATATTTTGGAAGGAAGAATGGATCTTATGGAATTTATTAATAAACAAGCTCTTTTTGATATGGAGCTCCATGGTGTTAACTTTACCTGGTCTAATAGAAGGATTGGCCAAGACCTCATTCAAGTTAGATTAGATCGGGCTTTAGTCAGTGGCTATTGGCTTAAAAAGTTTGGATGTACGCTATCTTCTCTCTCAAAGATTAGATCAGACCACTTCCCTATTTGCTTGAATGTGGATCCAATTACTAACCAGGGTCGCCCGCCCTTCAGTTTTAAAAAAATGTGGGTGGACCATCCGGAGATGGAACAAAATATTAAAGACTGGTGGAAGTTTAAAATCCATGGCACTACTATGTTTAGAATGGTTAAGAAACTTCTCAATGTTAAACAAAATGTTAAGATTTGGAGCAAAACAGTTTTTGGTGATATTTTTAAGGCCAAAAGTCAGCTTAAAAAACATCTGGATATTATTCAATAAACTATACAACATATGGGATTAACGGTGGAACTAAGGGATAAGGAGGAAAGCATCTTGGCTAAGACTCATAACATTATTTATAAAGAAGAAGATTACTGGAGGCAGAGATCTAGATCTATTTCACTCAAAGCTGGAGATAAGAATACTAGATTCTTCCATTTATCTGCCTCTAAACACAGAGCTTCTAACAAAATTTCAAATCTCAAAGTGGAGGATAAGGAAATTACCAATGATAAAGAAATTTCTGAGGCTATGATTAGTTTCTTCTCTTCCTTACTTTCCAAAGATCCTAATCTTGACATGGAGAATCAAAATGCTCTTCTCGATAACATTCCTTCCATTATCAATGATGCTACTAATTGTGCTCTTATGGCTATTCCCTCTCAGGAAGAAATCAAGGTGGTGGTCTTCTCTTTTGAAGGTGACAAATCCCCTGGCTTGAATGGGTTTCCTATGTTTTTTTTCCAGAAATTTTGGCATATTTTTGAAGTGGACATCTGTAATGTGGTTACAGAATTCTTTGGCTCTAAATCTCTGCTTAAAGAAATCAATGCGACCTTCCTTGCCTTGATCCCTAAGAAGCCTGGTGCTGATTTGGTGGATGCTTTTTGACCTATCAGCCTTTGCAACTCTGTGTACAAAATCATTTCCAAAGTTCTTACCTCTTGCCTGCTGTCTCTTCTGCCCTAGATTATTTCCCCTCAACAAAGTGGCTTTGTGCCTAGCAGGCAGATTATTGATTCTATTTTGAAGGTTCATGAGGTTATCCACTCTACCCAGGTCTCTCTTAATTCTAGCTTCTTTCTCAAGTTGGATCTTTTGAAGGCCTATAATCGGGTGGATTGGGATTTGTTGATCAAAGTTCTTAGATCCTTTGGTTTTGGAGAAATTTTCCTTCAACTAATTTATCAACTCATTAGCACTTCTACTACTACCATCCTAATAAATGGTTCTCCTTTGAGGTTTTTCAAACTTACCAGGGGCTTAAGGCAAGGCGATCCTCTTTCTCCAATCCTTTTCTCTATCTTAGCTGAATTTCTAGGGCGCCTTTTTTAGAAGCTTGCTAATAATGGGTCTTTTAAGGGTCTCTCCCCCTCCTCAACTTCCAGACCTTGCTCGCATGAACAGTTTGTGGATGACACTATCATTATGGGTTTCTCTTCTATACAGGAAGCCAGGACTATCAAAACTGCTCTTTCTACCTATTCCCTTGGCTCAGGACAAAACATCAACTGGGATAAGAGCTCCTTATATTTTATTAATACTCCTACGGAAAGGTAGCATAGAATTGCTAGAATTATTGGTTGCAGAATTGAGTCCCTTCCTGCTACCTATCTTGGTCTCCCTCTTGGTCTTAAACCTCCAGACTCTTTCTGGGGAGGTATTGTTGATATATTTAACAGGAAGTTGGCTGGTTGGAAAGGAGCCATCCTAAGTCAAGCTGGTAAACTTCAGCTACTCAAGGCATCTTTACAAAGCCTCCCTATCTATGCTCTCAGTCTTTTCAAGATCCCTTGTAAATTTGCAGATATCATTGAGAAAATTTAGAGAAATTTTCCGTGGTCGGGTGTGGAGGAGAAAAAGAGATTAGCTTTAGTAGCGTGTGACAAGGTCTGTACTCCAAAAAAATGGGGAGGGTTGGGATTACGCCCTATAAGAGCTACCAACTTGGCCCTGCTGGCTAAACAGATTTGGAGAATTTTTGTTGTTAAAAGAGAATGGAATGATATTATTCATAAAAAATACCTCTTCTCCTTCTCCCATATTTCATAATTTTGGAAAACTGATCTGGAAGTGCAAGGATCATTTATCTAGAATAGTATTTAGAATGCTAAGGATGTGGCTTTTAAGGGGGCTAGATGGTTTTTAGGTAATGGCAGAAAAATTCATTTTTGGGAGGACTGCTAGATGAAAGATTATCCTCTAAAATATGTTACTTCTTTTCAACCTTTCATCAATCAGTGTATTCCGAGACATGGAGAAATGGTCAAGAAATACTGGAGGAATGGTTTGTGGATTGATTTGTCCCTTTATGATGAGTTGTTAAAACCCTTAATGTTGGATCTTGCAATCTGGAAGGTTAAGAGTTCTAGTGAAGACATGCTCCTTTGGGGAATTCTTCCTTCTGGAACCTTCACAGTGGCCTCTTGTTCGGAGCTCTTATTAAAGAAATAGAACCCTCTCCCCTTTTGGGCTCAGGTGTGGGACAATTATTTAATTCCTAAATTTATCATCTTTTTCTGGCTGGCTTTGCAGAATAAAATTCTCACAATTGATAACCTCCAGAAAAGGGAATGGTGCTGACTAATACATGCTTTCTATGTAAAAAAGATAACGAAAATGTTTATCATCTTTCCATTGACTGTAGTTATGCTTGGGAGGTTTGGAATGAATTATTACAATGTTGGGAGATCAAGTGGGTTTTCCCCAATAAAATGGAAAGCTTTTATATTCAATGGCCAAAAGTTGTTTCCCCCATTGATCAACATCTATGGAATATCATTCCTCCACATGTAATATGGTGATTATGGAGAGAACGCAATGACAGAGTCTTCAGAAACATTGAACTTCCTCCAAAAGTGGTTGCTGAGAAGATAAAGAGAAGTATAAAGGAAAACTTCAAGGTGTTGTCTGGTAGAATGCTGGATTACAAAGTTGGTGACAAGGGTTTGAGAACTATTATCCATAAACATCATCCTAGGGAGAGTGCCATCTGGCTTTCTCCTTTGCTTGGGTGGATAAAACTTAATTTTGATGGCGTTGCTAAGGGTAACCTGAGCCCAGCTGGCTGTGGTGGCCTCATCCGTGATGACATGGCTAATTGGATGGCTGCGGTGGCCTTACCTATTGGGGTTCAAACCAACCACATGGTGGAGGCTATGGCTCTTCTTCAGATGCTAAAACTTGTCAAGAAACACATGGCATAGAAGGTGTGGATTGAGGGTGATTCACTCAATATCTTAAAGTGTATTAGTGACAAGACAAAGCCATCATGGACAATCAAGGAAATCATCGAGGAGGCCAGAATCATAATTAATTCCTTTAATCAAGTCATAATTTCTCACACCTATAGGGAGGCGAATGGTACTGCTGACTAGTTGGCCAACTTCACTGTTAATGCCAGGGACATCATGATTTGGCATGATTATACAAATCTGACTGTCGATATCAAAGCCAAGTTGGCCTTCGACATATCCCAAAGCATGAGGGTAGATTGGGCGCACCTTGAGAATCTATGATGATTAGACACATTTTAAATAATCAGAGGGAAATGAGGATGGAAAGTGGTGTCTTTCCCAAGAACACTAATTATAGACACGAGTTAACCCTTATTAATTTCAAAGTTACCAGTTTTCAGAACTACTATATTCTCTCTGCATTTCCTTATTTTTCTGAGAACTGTGCGGTCATGGGAGGAGGGCTTAACCACAAAGAGCCGAAGGACTGCGCAAAATGGAAAAAAATGCCAGAAGCTTGGGACATTCTTGAGAAGGGTGGTCTTACTACATACATGGAAAGATTGGATGGGGCTAAAGATAGTGCTACTAAATTATTTGTGGATTCCTGGAAAAATGGGGCAGTGACTATAGCGGGAATTACTGTTAATATCACGGAGGATTTTATAGCAGAGATCTCTGGGCTTAGCACGAAGGGCATAAAGTTCTTCTGGGACAGTAAGGTTTCTTGAAAGGCAATTCGATGCTTTCCCAAGAGTAAGGAGGAGAAATAAAGTCTTGTTAAAGAGTCTGGGGGATGCTATGATGTGGATTCTTTCAAAGATATTTGGGCTACTGTTATGGTGGTGATCATGGAGTATGTTACCCTGGATGCTAGGTTCAAAAGAGCCCATTCTTACCACTTTGTTTTGCTCTGTCATTTTCGGCATAAAATTAGGGTTTGTCTGCCTTTCTATATTTTACATTCTCTCTGCACTAGCATTGTCCAGTACAATAAAAAGGAGAAGAAATCCATTCTACATGAATGGTTGATCCTTTTAATTGTAGAACATATTAAGAAGAGGGCTACTGCCAACCCTGTCTTAACCCCGTCCAAATCTGGTTCGGGCAAAAAGAGAATTAGGGATGGGAATGAGAAAGACAAGAGTTCTATAGGCAAAAAACTTAAGAAGGAGAAGGAGACTACCATGGATACGGATACCTCTGCAGATAGTGTGGAAGGCTATGAAAATATGGCTGATTCTATAGAGGAAGATAGTTACTCTGCTTCCTTGGTTTTGAACTTTGTTTCGGAGGAGAATGATAACACGGATGAGGAAGTGACGAGCTCTATGGACAAAGATAAAATTTTGCATTACAGGAAAAATAGAGAGGATAAGAAGGAGGATGAGGAAGGTCAGAAAGTGCCTATTTTGGTTGAGTATGATAGTTCTAAAGACCATGGTGTACCGATCTCGCTGAAGCTTGAAGTGGTTATGGTATGTGGTCAAGATACTCAGAAGGAAGCTACAAAGGTGGAGATCATTTCCCCTATCAAGGAGTCAACTTTACCTGAGAAGGAGATAAACAATGTCCCTGGTAACTCTCATAACATTCCTTTTATCAAGACTGTGGACCTACAGGAAAGAAATGTTCAATTACTTAAGGATGACATGGACGATAAGATTGATCCACCTTTTGGGGTTCTCCAAACTACCAAAGCTTCCTCAATGTACTCCTTTCGGTTAATGAAATGGGTGTTCCAGGAGATCAAGATCTTACACCTTAAGTATCGCTCTATTGCTGCTAAGGTGGATTCTCTGTAGACTCAGATGGAGTCTAGCCCTAACACCAAGGAGGATAAGGTTACCAATGATGAGGACAATAATGTCTAGTAGTTACAAGCCAGAATGGAAACCATGGAGAATAGTATGAAAAAACATATGAAAGACTACAACAATTTTATGGGTTTGGCTATGGATTGTTTCCTGACCATAAAGGCTAAGTTGGATACTGGGTTGCCAGGTAACAAACCAGAGGACATTACTGAGAACCTGGAAGATGAAGGCCCCAAAAAATGCACGAGAACAACTTGAAAGAAGAAAATTCATGATAGAGCTCAATGCTACGATAAAGACGATATCTGAAGCGAAGCAGGAAGCCGTTGAGGCTTGTAAGGAGCTAGTCTAGTGTTCTAGTTTCTGGGTCTAGTGGTTGGTCTTTTTTTGCTGGTTTCTGGCTTTTTGTTTCTTTCCTATTTTTTGTTGTTAGCTCTTCTGCGTACTGGTTTCCAGTCCTATTTTTTTGGGGGTGCTTCATTGTCTTATCTCTGTTTCTAGCTTGTAAGGGGTTTTAGGTCCCCATTTAAAACCTGTTTTTCCCTGCAATCAAAAAAATTTTCAGTACAGGTCAATCAAGTGAAGTACAGTCATGATATACTACAGGTAAAGTGAAGATACAATCAGTAAGAAGGTATACTAAAATTTGGTTAAGTCTAGAAAATTGGTAGACTGTACAAACATCACTTTAGTGGCGGTCATGGTTCAAACATAATTCTAAGGAGTGGTCACAGATATAGATTCAACAAGTTCATATTGCAATTTCGTTCCAACCACAACTTATAATTTGGTTGAGCGGTAATAGATTTTTGATTATCACAGATACTAAGACAGGTAGAACTGTTATGTTCTTGATCAACCAATCAATAGATCACATATTAGTGAGTGGTAAAGTATATGCAATAATTTATAATGATATAATAATGTGGAATAAAGGTTATACATCCAATGTATTGGTATTTACAAGATCGATGCAAGCATTTAGGATAGACTTGAGGTGTTGCATTGGAGGAGTCAAAACATGTTTGACTACCTTGGATATATAAACTTGCAGATCTTCTCCTGACCTAACACGGTCATGATAAATATTTTCTTTCATCGAGCTTATCACTTTGACACATGGTGTTATCTCAGGAAAGAAATTTGAAGATCAATTTTTAGGCGGTGCAAGTTGTTTATATATAGGAACTACTCACACTGAATGAAAGAGTTGTTAACTAAGGAATTGTTATTGGTAAGAAAAACTACAAGAGCTATTTTGGGTGATTAGGGTTTTATGATTTCAAGTTGAGGTTGTGATCAAAGAGGAGAGAGAAGAGAGAAGTTATAGAGTGTAGAGAACTTACAAGATTTTACAAGAAATCAATGATACATACAGATCACAAATCTTATTGTTCCCTAATAGTTGCAGCAAGAAAAATCCCGTAACCGGGTGAACTCTAACAAATTGTTTTTGTAAATCCTTTAACATGGTGACTTATTCATTGAGGTTTTAAATCCTTTAGAAAGGTATATCATAGCTAATCTTATTGTACTTGTAACAATGTACTAGTCACTTCTAATCTGGTGAACCCTCAGAAAGGGTATTTGTAGCTCATAATAGGGCAAACTCATATACTGCAGTATTGGGCTTGTGGGTGTCATCCCCACCATGGTTTTTTCCCTCTTACAAGGGTTTCGACATGAAAATAACTATGTTATGTGTGTGAAATTTGTGGATTATTTTTATTACTATTTTATTTATATTTGCATCAGTTACTTGCTTTATAGGTTTGGAAAGCATTGCAACAATTATTTAGTTTAGTGGTTGAATTAGTTTAATAGTTGTTTGTATTGTTTCACCGCCTACTTAGTACCTATCATTTCCAAAGGAAATATATTGATTGATAGCCTCATATGGCTCATGAGGTAAGTGTTGAACTTCGAACCAAGTTTGAAATGATTCCGTGAAAAGACCCATGGATGCCAACCTATTAGCAGATCTATTCCCCTCATAGAATATCTGCTGGAATTTGACATTGTCCAAAGTGGCTAATGAACCTTTGTATTTGAGGTTTAAATTCATCATCTCCCAACTAGGCTTAGCTACTCCTATCAACATCATGATGACGTTGAGGGAATCTTCCTCAACAATTAGATTTTAATAACCATAGTTTGCAACCAACTCAATACCATGATGAGCATTTGTGACTTTTTCCATGTGGGAAGTTATGGACCCCAAATTAACCGCATGGGCCAACAAAATTTTCCCATTTTTTAAAAAAGTTAAAAAATCTATACACAATTGATGAAGTTTGAAGTTTTCAAATTGGCAATGAACTAATGAGTCTCTATCCTGAGTATTTTAATAACATCCAATACTATGTAACAAAATTCAATGAACTTAGAGCACAATGTAAATCATGTGGCTTTATAAAGAAAGATATTTAGCTTATTTATAGTACTCTCAACAAACTTGACTTAAATATTCAAGTTTTGTTTTTAGCCTTCACACTCATAGTTTGAACAATCAGATCTACATTCACTACAACTTGTTATGTTCCATTTTTTGAAATGTTAACACAAGAATAAGGGAAAATTATTTCCATGGGTTTCATTAAGCCTTCTTAATCTCAAGCTTTCCTGGCTAGTCACCCAAATGTAAAGGAAGAATAAATTTAAAATTGATAAAAAATAAAATCAGTTCAAAATAAGTAACCAAAAGGTCAAACACAATCATCATCTACAACAAAGATCAAGCCCAAATTCTCTTCCAAGGATTATAAAAACAATTATACACCATCTTGTAGCTACTGCAACAAACCTGGTTGAGGAACTTTCTTATCACAAGAAGTAGATTGATGGATTGGAAAATATTCTCAAGAAGAACAACATTAATTTCCTTTGCAGAACTCCTCTACTCCTTCTGAATCAAGTAAAGGGAAAGCAATTCACTCATTTGTATTGAAATTTCTTCACAAAAATGTATTCTTGACTTAGGTGCATGACATCACAGGTTTTTTTATCAAAGAATAATTTTCTTTGTTGGAACCTTGTCCAGGCACCCCATATTTTTTTGTTTTTTCTTGGAGATGATTCTATACTGAATGTAATTGTGAAGGGTAGGAATCAGGGATAGCTTTATAAATCATTTTGTTACTGATATTTCTTAGGGGTAGATTTTCTTATACTATCAGACTGGAAATCTCTCTATGTTGGGGGAGTAGACAATGGATAAGTTTTGCAGAACTTTTAGACCTTTAGTTTTTTCATATGGCTATATTTTCTGATGGCATGGACCTTATAATCACTTTATGATGTTATGTACCTTATGTAGATTTTCTGTATATTTTTCTTTAATTTTAATAATATAAGACTTGGCTTCACCTTTTATTGATAAAAAAAAGAGTAACCTTTAGTGACTTAAAAAAATACTTTCTAAATTCACTTAATATTTGATATTTTAATTACAATTAGTGATGAATGATGAATGGTGCTCAAGTTCTTTAAGGAGAAATGGAGTTATAATATCATTTGCTAGTCTACAATCCTTATCAATTGGTATTGTTTATAATATATCATCTGGTTTAAAGGGATAGGGTATGTATCAAAATCTTCAAATATCACTTAGTATTCATTCGATTGCTCAAATAAAGTGAAGTCTAGTGAAGAACTTAGAGTATTGTAAGCCAGTCATGGATTTTAAGGACTAGAATACACTATAATTCTCTCTTCTTCTTATTGATAATCTCATGTTATTTACTAGATTTTAAACCATTGATACGTTGATTTTTGTTTGTTCTAGTGTAGCCTACTTGATGGTCTTTTAGAATCGAAATGTGCTCTACCTTTTGATTACTCTTACTAAGAATACTACTTTGTTTAAATAGTTTACATGTTATTTATTTAGGGCATTCAAAACCCATAAGAATAAGTAATGTGGCATTGTTACTTTTAAAAAGAAAAAATTATTTATTTTTAGAAGATGGAGTGTTTGTTGTTACTGTTTGATTAAACAGTTCTCTAATGTTGGTCTTACTTTAAAAGTCAGAGATTGGGTGTTTATGTGTTCTCTTGGATATTCATAGTTTATATTGTTCTTTCAAAATAAATTGGTTTGGTTTGATTCTTTGGTCTATTGTTAACCTGTTGGATTAAACTGTATGTAATATTTTTCATCATACTTTATGATTCATTATAGGAAGAGATATCTAGAGAGTACGAATGTGAAAACGTTGATGATGAAAAAAAGTACAGAGTTCAATTCAATCATTTAACAATAGACATTATATACTATGGAAACAACACACAACTAATTGATTCATTTGTTTTTTCTTTTGTATAATATATTTTATTAGTTTTATATCATTTTTTATTCTTAAAAGTCAAAGAAGAAGAATGAAGAACCCTTCATGAAGCTATAGTCTTCGAAAGGATTAACCAAGCAAGATGCCAATGACAAAAGAATGTTGCAACAAGAGCTTGCAAATTGAAATGAAATTGATTTATATGATTTGATAGTATACAATGTATAGATGAACAGTATAATAGTTGCCTAAAGCAAATATTAAACAAGGACGCATAGGTCTACGGATGCTGAATTTGAATTGAACGTTGTAGTCAAAATCCTAAGTATATATGCAATTTAGCCATCATACAATTGTTTGGATGATAATATCTATTCTTTTGAAAAAAAAATTTTTTTTTACTTACAGACATATTAAAGCATAATTTGAACATGTATAACATGGATGAAAATTTAAGAAAACTTCTAATAAGTATACTTTGCATAGTTGAATATGATTTGATTTTTAAGAAACTAAGTCCATTTGTAGTCTAAATAAAGTCAAAGCATAATTAGAAGATAGATATTTTTTTTACATGTCATAATTTTTTATATAATTAAAGGCTTTTCCATATTTTTAAATCCTTTGTGTCTTTGTCACACAATAGTGAGCACATTAAATAAATATATCAAGTACATTGTTGCAGCTATGAGCCAATGAGAAAGGAAAGAAAAACTTTTGGAAAAAATCATTGAAAATGTAGAAATTATAGAACATTAGAAACATTTCAAAAAATTCAAAAAGATGATTGGCTAACAAACGAAAGAAAATATGAACAGTTGCATTTCATTGAATGTTATAGTATCCTGCCTAAGCATGAACTAATAATGATTTATCATCTATCTTGTAGAATGTCACCTAAGATAACTAACTTATCCTATTGACAATATTTAATGATAAGTTACAAAAGTAAAAAAAAATGTAATTGTAGACAATATTTATGTATAAATAAAATTTGTGTTAAAATAAATAAACAATGTGAAAAATGTCCATGAAATTTTGATCTTTAATCCTTTATAACAACAATTGCTATTTGAAAATCTTTATACAATTTTCAAAAATCCATCTTCAAAAAACAAAAATTTTTTTTTTTGTTAAAATCACCAACTTACATATGAATATTCTAATTTATGTATTAAATAATTTCTGAGATAGTGTAACAATGCAAAATGACTCAACTTTATTACTACTTTAAAATGATCTAAATCATTGATCCTCTATCCAACACTATGATCGAAAGTGATGGTTGTTGTATAGCAATGCATCTGATTTCCTCATATGAAAGCCTTGTAGAGAATATAGAATCACTCTATATTCTGGAAATTACTCACACACATAATGCTTTGTATTCAACAATTAATTAAAATCCCCAAAACAGGGAAGAGCATAAACATGAACAGAATTGGAGCTATGCAAGCTTTCTTCTTGCTTCTATTAATCTGAAAATTAACTTCTACAATTCAAGTAAACATACAGCTACTGGGGCTGCATACAAAATACTTTGAGCTTCTCAAAGCTCTTACAAAATATCTGGAGCAATCACTGCTCAACAAGACAATAAAATTACAATTGCTGTTGTAAAACCAAGTCTCTGATAAAATAGAGCACTTACACAAATAAACTAATTTGTTGTTGCTACAAATTAACTTCTTACATCTCTCTTGAAAGAATAAAGATATTCTTTTCTTTATAAGTAATTGATGTCCAAAGAAAATATCAGAAGTCTAAAGAAGAAATCAAATTTCCCCAAAATTTGATTTGAACTCATCTCAAAAAAAGTCCACACAAAATCTGATATTCTTTGAGCAATTAAAATAGAGGAGATTTTTCAACTTCTAGAAAGTCAAAGAAAGGGGCTCAAGATAATTTGATTTTATTATAAAAATCCAACACTCCCCCATTGTCTTGAGCCGACAAAACACAATCATGCTTGATCCAAATGAACTACATCTAGATTTCTCCTTAGGCGCTCAAAACTTGCAATGCCCAAAGGCTTAGTGAAAATGTTTGCTAGCTGTTGCTCCGACCTGCAAAACTCCATTTTTATTTCACCATTCTCAACTAATTCTCTAATAAAATGATACCTAATTTCAATGTGCTTTCTTCTTCCATGAAACACATGATTTTTAGACAAATCTATTGAGGAAATATTGTCAAAAAATATTGTGGTTTTATCCTCTTGTTCTTCCTTCAATTCTACCAAGATCCTTCTCAGCCAAATAGCTTGACATGCTGCCGCATTTGCTGCTATATATTCAGCCTCTGCTATAGATTGAGCAACTATGGGTTGCTTCTTAGAAGCCCATGAGATTACACCTGAACCCATGTGAAAGACATATCCGAAAGTGCTCTTCCAATCATCCAAACTCCTTGCCCAATCACTATCTATGTAACCAATCAATCCAGAATCATTTGCTACAGTATACAAAATACCATATCCTTTGGTTCCATTCACATACCTTAGGATTCTTTTTCCCGCTTGCCAATGGGAGTCCTTTGGAGTTTCCATAAATCTAGAAATCAAACTTAGTGCATGCATAATGTCTGGTCTAGTAGCTGTCAAATACATTAAACTTCCAACCAAGCTTTTAAACAAAGTTGGATTCACATTGCTGCTGCAATCATTCTTTCTTAGCTTTAGACCTACCGTAGTTGGTGTTGGGGCAGCCTTGTTATTATGCATTTTAAATCTCTCCAAGATTTGATTTGCATATATTTCTTGAGATATAAAAATTCCATCATACATTTGTTTTACTTCTATGCCTAGAAAATATCTCAAGAGACCTGAGTCTGACATTTCAAACTCTCTTTTCATGGCCTCTTTAAAATCAGCAATGAGGAAATCATTATCCCTAGTAAAGATTCAATCATCAACATACAAGACAACAATTAAAATATTACCATTTTCTACCTTGATGTAAAGAGTGGGCTCACCATCACTTTTACAAAAGTCATTGCTCTTTAAATATGAGTCAATTCTGCTATACCATGCTCGTGGAGCTTGCTTAAGCCCATAAAGAGCCTTTTTCAGCCTATACACTTTACCTTCGTGACCCAGAACTTCATAACCAGGTGGCTTCTCCACATAAACCTCTTCTTTCAATACTCCATTCAAGAAGGAAGATTTCACATCCATTTGATATAACTTCCATTTGTGTTAGGCTACAATTGCTATGACAGCACGCACGGTTTTCATTCTAGCGACAGGGGCATTGGTTTCATCATAGTCTCTACCAAACTGCTATTTATACCCCTTGACCACCAATCTAGCCTTATGCCTATCTATTTTTCCTTCAGCATTGCTCTTGGTCTTGTAGACCCACTTAACTCCAATAACTTTCTTGTTAGGAGGTAAATTAGTGAGCTCCCAAGTTTCATTTCTTTGAATTTCATCTATTTCCTCATCCATGGCCTTACACCATTTTTCTTCTTTTTCAACATCCTCAAAATAAATTGGATCACTATGAGAAATAATGCAAAATTTTATTTTTCATACCTTTCATCTTGGTAAATCTCCCTTAGACTCTTGGTCTTTCGTGGCACTAGGGAGGCGAGAGTGGGATCACTACTCTCTGTATTGCTACTGCTGGTCTCTGCTAGGCCAATTTGCTGCCTTTGGGAGACTTCTATATCTGTTTTTATATCATCTTGATGTTCATTAACATCATCATCTTCAGAAATAATTGGTACTTTACTTAAAGTTCTTGATGATGTGTCCACCAAGCCATCCCATGACTCATTCTCAATGAACTCCACGTCTCTTGAAATGATGATCTTTTTGGTGACAGGGTTATACAATCTATATGCCTTTGAATCAAGATTGTATCCTACAAAGATACACTTCACACCCTTGTCATCCAATTTTTACCTTTGCTCTTTTGGCATGTTTGCATATGCTACACACCCAAACACTCTCAAGTGTTCAACCGTCCATCTATGCTTTTCCCATGCTTCCAATGGAATCGTGTCACAGACTGCCATCGTAGGACTTCTATTTATCAAATAGACTATTGTTGCTACAACCTCTATCCAATATTCAATTGGGAGTCCTTTTGCTTTCATCATGCTTCTTGCCATCTCAACGATGGTCCTATTCTTTCTTTTAGCCACTCCATTTTGTTGCGGAGTATAACTGGCTGTTAGCTCCTTCTTTATGACATTCTTCTTGCAAAATTTCACAAAAATATTGGAGGTATATTCCCCCCCTCTATCTGACCTTAGGAATTTCAAATTGTGTCCACTTTCTTTTTCAGCTTGGGCTTTAAATTCTAAAAACTTATCAAAAGCTTCAAATTTATTTTGCATAAAATACACCCATGTTCTACGACTGAAATCATCTATGAAGGTCATAAAATAAGTACTCCCCCCAATGGAAGTAATTTTCATAGGGCCAACTAAATCAGTATGCACTAATTCTAATGGTGCTCTTGCCCTTCTAGAGTTTCCAGAATTAAAGGGCAGCCTATGTTGCTTACCTAAAATGCAAGCCTCACACTTTCTACTGAACTCTTTAATACATGGCAAATCATCTACCATTCTTCTCTTAGACAATAAAATTAAACCAGCAAAGCCAAAATGTCCATACCTTAAATGTCATAGCTTAGAGAGGTCTTCAATCACACTCTTGAAGGCTGATTGTTGTATTGCTGTAAATGCTTTCTCGGGAGATGCAGCTGCTAAAATTGAAGAGAAACACATTTCTATCTTCAATGGAAACATTCAATTCTTTGTCATTTGGACCGCTGCAATTATTTTCTTACTCCCATCCTTATCATAAATGACACATTGGTCATTTTCCAATAGCACTTTATATCAATTTTGAATGAGTTATCCAACACTCATCAAATTGTGCTTTATCCCTGGGGCAAAATAAACATTCTGAATTTCTTGTTTCTCACCTTGCTTGTTGCGGATCATAATAGATCCTTTGCCCACAACTGGAACAATTCCATTGTTCCCCATTCTAATCTCTAATTTTATTGATTTATCAATGAAAGAAAAAATAATTTCATTACCACTCATGTGGTTGTTGCAACCGTTGTCCAAATACCAGACTTCAAGGCTGCCTTCTTCACCAATATTGCACATGATGAAGGCTATGGGATTATTTTCATTACCCACTTTCACATCAGCAATGTTTGCACTCTGCTTTGATTGATCACCTTGCTTTTTCCAGCAATTACTTGCATAATGCCCAAATTTATGGCAATAATAGCACTCAACATTGCTCTTGTTCGAGTTACTATTCTTCTTACCTCCTCTAGATTTATTCTGAGAGTTGCTAGCTCCCTCATTTATGGCTGCTTGTTCTGAGATTTCTCCTCCAACATTTTTTTGTCCAGAGTTTCCATGACCTCTTCCTCTTGAGCCTCTTCCAGAGTTGTTTCTTCCCCTCCCCCTGCCTCTTGCATTGGATTGAGCTCTGAAAGCTTGCTCTTGAGAAGAATTTGTTGATCAATTAATTCGATGCTCATGGGTTTGGAAAGAGCCCATTAACTCATCAACAGTCAATGTTGAGAAATCATTTGCCTCTTCAATGGAAATAACTAGAGTATCAAATTTTGAGGGAAGACTTCTCAAAATTTTCTCTACTATTCTTTGCTCCTCCATGGTTTCTCCATTGGTTCTCAACTGGTTTATCGAACCAGAGAGTTTTGAGCTGAAATCTGAAATGGACTTATTGTCCTTCATGAGAAAAGTCTCAAATTCCCTTTGAAGCATTTGGAGCTTCACCACACGAACTTTTGCAGTCCCTTTAAAACTTGTGTGAAGGATATCCCAAGCTTCTTTGGAATAATCAGCTGCTGCTATTCTGGGAAAGATTGCCTCTGTCAAGGCAGTTTCAATCAAGCTCAAAGCTTTTGCATCTTTCCTCCTTGACTCCTTCAACTGATTCTTTTGATTATTTGTGAGGGCAACAAATAGAGCTGGGTCTGTTATATCCATAAAGCCATTGGCCACAAGCTCCCACTAATCATTTGCAACCATTACGGTCTTCATCTTCTTTTCCCAAACATCATAATTTTGTCTATTGAAAGACAGCGGCTGCTGCCAGCTCTTTCCTACATCTCCAGCCATGTGTCCTGTGCAAGATAAACAAATACCCAGAAAAAACAAATGCCCAAACTCACAAGGATTGAGGGCCAATCAGCTCTGATACCATGTAGAGAATATAGAATCACTCTATATTCTAGAAATTACTCACACACATAATGTTATGTATTCATCAATTAATTAAAATCCCCAAAATAGGGCAGAGCATAAACATGAACAGAATTGGAGCTATGCAACTTCTATTAATCTGAAAATTAACTTCTACAATTCAAGTAAACTTACAGCTACTGGAGCTGCATACAAAATACTTTGAGCTTCTTAAAGCTCTTACAAAATGTCTAGAGAAATCACTGCTCAACAAGACAATAAAATTACAACTGGTGTTGTAAAACCAAGTCTCTGATAAAACTGAGCACTTACACAAATAAACTAATTTGCTGCTGCTGCAAATTAACTTCTTACATCTCTCTTGAAAGAATAAAGATATTCTTTTCTTTATAAGTAATTGCTGTCCAAATAAAATATCAGAAGTCTAAAGAAGAAATCAGATTTCCCCAAAATCTAATTTGAACTCATCTAAAAAAAAGTCCACACAAAATTTGATATTCTTTGAGCAATTAAAACAAAGGAGATTTTTCAACTTTTGGAAAGTCAAAGAAAGGGGCTCAAGATAATTTGATTTTATTATAAAAATCCAACAAGCCTAGCTAAAGAGATTCAAATTTTTTTTCACATTAAGTTGCTTGTGAAGTGGAATCCATGCACCAACAGTAGAAATCGGATTGCAACATTTTCTCGAAATCTTTCTGTTACATTCATGAAAACACCACATTCTCTGGAACAAAATTGGTTGCACCGAGGGAAGCAGACTGGGAATGGTCCTGATTTCTCATTTTCTTGTAAATACGATTTTGCAGACACAGTCTTCATATGGGTCATGAGTTCCATTCTGAATCTTATACCTGCCAAAACATACAAAGATATTTTTAAACTTTGTCAAATGTATTAATCACTTAGTATTGACATGTATACCTGATTTACTGAATGCCTTCAAACTTCAATTATTGGGAACTTTAAAGAAACGACAATAAATAAGTGACAAGTCTTACAAGGACTAAGTTAAGAACTGATTTACACAAACTACTTTCCTTTAGAATACTATGGCTAGGAATAAAGTATATAAATTAAACGAAAAAAATATAACCAGGATAATCAATATATAATAATGTAGGACAGAAAAAGAGATTTTCTTAAGTCAATTAATCTATTAGGTGTTTGGGTACTGGAATACCATATCCTGGATATGGTCAATTCAGGAAGATGCTACATATTTAGGAAGATGCTTATCCTCAAAATGAAATCTAGAATATGGTCTGACCCGTTTGGTTCACCCTAAAGATGAATGAGAAGATGCATAAGGAATTTTAATTCTTTATTTTTTAATTTCTTCGAATATGGTGTGTATACATGTGTGTATATATACACACATGTACACATGTGTATATATACATACATACATGTGTGTGTATACACATGTGTATATGTGTATATATGTGTGTATATACACACATGTATACACATATACACACATACACACATGTGTGTGTATACACATGTGTATATGTGTATATATGTGTGTATATACACACATGTATACACATATACACACATACACACATGTGTGTGTATACACACACATACACACATTCACACGTGTGTTTATACACACATGTGTGTATATATACATACAAGTGTGTATCCATGTATACACATATACACACGTGTATATATATATACACATACACATATGTGTGTATACACATACACACATTTATGTATATATACACACATATACACATGTGTGTATATAGACACATAGATACACACATACATGTGTGTATATATACATACATATACACATACAAGTGTGTATCCATGTATACACATATACACACATACACACATTTGTGTATATATACACACATGTGTATATACACACACCATACATGTGTGTATATATGCAAACATATACACATGTGTGTATATACACATATAAACACCATACATGTGTGTGTATATATACACATATACACATACATGTATGTATATATACACACATATGTGTATGTATATATACACACATGTGTATATACACACGTGTATATATATACACATGCATATATACACACGTGTGTACATACACACTTGTGTATATATAGATCCTTATAGCAATATAATATACATCTTTATAGTCAGGGATCCCACGAAATATTAAATTTGGTTTTCTAAAAATTGGAATTCCCATTCCACTTATTTTGAAATTCCAATCCCCCCTATTTAGGTGGAAGATGATATTCCCATTTTGGGCGCAAAATGAGAATTTCAGAATTCCAATTCTATTTTTTTCCAAGGATCCAAACATGGAATTTTGCATTATCCAGAATTAGATAATACCTGTCATATTCCAGAAAACAAACGAGTCTGTACATAAAATTTTAAATCAATCCTCGTATGAGTCATGAGTGCCAATGTGAATATTATTCCTGTCAAAAGATATATAGAAAAAGAGGCTACGCCATCCAACTTTATTTAACATTTAAGGAACAATACAGTATTTGCAGTCACAAAATGAGTCGTCCTTCTTTTTTCTTTGTTAAATGATTTGATCGCTCAGTATAAAGTGATATCTTCATTGAGAATTCAGAAGAAAATTTACTAGTTTAACAATATCATTAGGCCCAAAAGACCAATGACCAATATTGTACGGACTGTAGAGTTAAGAATTGATTTACACAAAATACTTTCCTTTAGAATACTATGCCTAGGTCTAGAGTATGAATAAGCTACATAAATTAAATAAAAATATATAATCATTATGATAATATTAGACACAATTAGGGAGATATTTTTAATCGATTGGTTTTAGTACATGGAATTTCAAATCAAAACTGTTCTGTGAAACTCCTAAAACATAATTATAAAAACATTTTTCTAGCCAACGTTTTGTTGGCAGGAGATGCCAACAAAACAGACCTGGCCAAGTTTCAGAGCTATGCAAAGGCTTTAAAAGTGCAGGAAGAAGTTGGTGAGCTCAAAGCAGATTGTAAAGCTAGAGTATTAGATAAATTTTATTCTTTTTTATGGGAAAAAATGTTTAAGGTTAATGCGCAAGAAAATGTTTTTGAAAGATGTATTGGTGAAAATTAAAAATTCTAACTCAGAAGTGATAGAAACAGTTGAGAAAGGATATTATGAAAACTTACGTGAAAATGATATTCTGGAAAATAAATTGAAGAAAGTAAAACAAGAAAACGAAGATTTGGATAGTAAGTTAAAGTTGTTGGAAAAATAAAATGGGCTTTTGAAATAAAGTTTGGGTATTTGAGTCAAGTAGTGGATATTGAAAGGTTTCATGAGTCTTCTTTCTGTTAAAGAAAGGAAGGAAAACCTTGTGATCTCTTATGAAAGGGAGAGATGAGTAAATGAGTACTTATAAAAAAAATTCCAAGTGGGTATATAGACTAGAGTGATACAAATGTTGCACAATGAGTTGCAAAGGTTCAGATTTAACCACATTGAGTTATATTGTACTAACAAGGTGACATGGAATTGCAAAAATCTAATTTTCAATGCTTCGATATCAAATTGTGAGTCTTAGCATCAAGGGGGAGTATGTTGGCAGCTGATGCTCGAGTCTAACCATAGTTTATTGTGGCCCATCTCAACGTTAATGCTATGCATTACTTTGTTGCTGCGTATGTTGTTGAAATGAAAATAACATCATGCTTATGAAGAAACTCACTCAATGCAACATTTTTGTAGTCATGCATAGTCTGACATTAAGTCTATTTATAGATCTATTAGTTAAATGAAATTGTACAATTATTAAAGTTGTAGCCTCTATAAAAATATAGCCTTTTTTAATGTTTGAGACAATGCAAAATGTAATCCATTCTACAAGTTGAATAAGAGAGATTTTTGTTTGTAAACAATTTTTTGTTTGGTATTGCATTATCTGTTTCTTTTCAAATCTACATTTATTCTTTATTTTTGAAAATCTACATGCCTGATGTGTGCTGTAGACCACCTTGAAAATCAATATTGGGTTAATATATTATTTTCCACATAACAACCAATATATATAAGGTGTAGAAGAAGTTACCCTAGAAATGATTGAGTGAGATACTTGAGTGAGTTGCTGGCTTTGCTACTCTTTAGTAGTGGAATGTACCTAGCAGTGTCCATGAGAAACAAAACATGCGTAAATCATGAGCTTATATTCTTAATTTGAATCTCATCAAATCATAAGATAATCAAAATTTAGTATTTGATATGTATACCTGATAAGATGGGTAGGGTATTCCATTCCCAAGCACTGCAATTCATGATCTAAGCCATGTCCTACAAGAACATTGGCTTTTCCTCATTTCAAACGAATTCAACAAATAGCTTCTCCATTATATAAAATTTGCTGAATTTTTTCCTCCTTTCAAACGAATTCAACAAATTGCTTCTCCATTATATAAAATTTGCTGAATTTTTTCTTGCACTTGCCTGAGTGGCATGGCATCCACGAGATGTTCTGGTTTGATGCCAGTGACATCACACCTCCAAACAATATCCACCATTTTAAATGATAAATTCATATAGTAATGTCAGACTGCAACAAAAGGAGTAACTTGGAAACAATTTATTACCTGTAATCTGTGATTGGAATAGGAGGTTTGGTACAACAATGGAAGACCACTTTTTCTTCCTCATCTACCAAGAAGACTCGTGCACAAAGATCTAGAGACCCATCCAGACCACCACCCACCATCTCACAATCCATTGCAGTGGCAAAAATATTTCCCTTATTTAAACTTTCACCATGAATCTGCTCATTTTCTGGTTGAATTCTTTAATTCACCAAGGAAAACTGGCCTCCAGCATTCTGCAAGGATAAAAATAAATAAAAATTTAAACAATGGTTCCCTTATAAACAATGTGACTAATCAGCAGAAAATAGGGCAATATTCATTCAATAAAGAAGGAAAAAATAGACGATTATATATTTTTAGCCACTGTCTTTTAATGAAAACTAAACATGAGAGTTGCAAATTCATTAAGAACTTACAGGAGGCAGGGATTGACAAGTTGCTCGTTGATAAGTGAGTTGTTGTACACTGGGGAAAATTTTGAGACAAAAACTGCATCCCCTTTCACTGAATTGTTTAGCACACTCAACTTTGGGTAATGGACGTAATCAAGATCGATTCAAGACCATAGTATTAAATACTTAAGTGAATATTCAATATCTGCTTCTGAATTAAAATTTCCTAAATCTTTTGACATGATGCAATGGCACTTTATAAGCCCCACATTTGAGGATGTCCAAAGAGCTTACACTAGATTCTAGCTTTTGCCCATGTGGTTCTCCTTCACGGGAAAAAAGATAAAATTGAGGAGAACATAAAAGGACAAATACCAATCAAATGGTCCCTTAATGAGTCGTAGAACCTGCAATGCTTTCTTCAAATATCACAAATTGGTTCATGTGCAGAGTGATAAGAAATTTTCAAGTGCTCAACAAGATGCTCCACTTTGTTAAATTGTCTGAAAAACATGCTGCACATTTCTGCCTGCAAATTACAAAGAAACTCACCCGCATAAGTCGATCATGAGAATATACCTTTGATCTATTTTTTAATCTTTCCAAAATAAAAACAATTGTAAGAGCAAGTAGATTTCTACAATTTGTAAGCTTGTTTTTAGATTTCTCGTAATGCTCTTTTTCATTCTAATGATAAATCATGATCCGAAACTTGATTAAAAAATACATATACAATCGAATCCAGAAATAAACTTAAAAAACAATTGTATTCTAATTTTAAATTAATAAATAATACTAATCTCTCCATAGACAATTCGCTCAGTTGAAAGCAGATCACTTTAGCTTCGCAATAAGTTCAGTCATTCAGGAATGCTATCTGACGTATTTATCTGCTTGAAAGCCATACAAATACAAACATCGAAGAAAACAAAAAAAAAATACTGGACAGCTAACAAAACCTTGATTTCCAAAATCAGGTCAAATTCACAGTTGGTCAACTAAACGACTAACTGTCTACTGATTTCCAAGAGAAGACTGTCTACTTAATGTTGGCAAGCCTTTTGACTAAAATAACAAGTATGCGTTAATAGTTAACATCAAGAAACGATTGATTTAGACATGCATTAATATTTTTTTTTTAAATATATATATCATTCAACATATGATTGATAAGAATGAATATAAAATTAAAGATAGGTTTTCACAATTTATGACAATACTAATATGTTTGATTGATAAGAATGAATATAAAATTAAAAATAATAGATTTTCAAAATTTATGACAATAATGAATATAAAATTAAAGATAGGTTTTCACAATTTATGACAATACTAATATGTTTGATAAGAATTGTAAAGAATATAGACTCCAACCTATATTCTGGAAATTACTCACACACAAAATGCTCTATTTCAGCAAATGATTAAAATCCCCAAAACAGGGCAGAACATAAACATGAACAGAACTGGAGATATGCAAGCTTTTTCTTGCTTCTATTAATCTGGAAATAACTTCTACAATTCAAATAAACTTGCAGCTACTGGGGCTGCATACAAAATACTTTGAGCTTCTCAAAGCTCTTACAAAATGTCTGGAGCAATCACTGCTCAACAAGACAATAAAATTACAACTGCTGTTGTAAAACCAAGTCTCTGATAAAACAGAGCATTTACAAATTAAACTAATTTGTTGTTGCATATAACTTCTTACAAGTCTATTGAAGAATAAAAATATTCTCCACTTTATAAATTAATTGTTGTCTAAAGAAAAATATCAGAAGTCTAAAGAAGAAATCAGATTTCTCCAAAATCTGATTTGAACTCATCTCAAAAAAGTCCACACAAAATCTGATATTCTTTGAACAATTGAAACAGAGGAGATTTTCAACTTCTAGAAAGTCAAAGAAAGAGGCTCAAGCAATCAAATTTTATTATAAAAATCCAACACTCCCCCATTGTCTTGAGCCAACAAAATACGATCATGCTTGATCCAAATGAACTACGCCAAAATTTCTTCTTAGGTGCTCAAAACTTGCAATGCATAAAGGCTTGGTAAAAATGTCTGCTAGTTGCTGCTCCGACCTGCAAAACTCCATTTTTATTTCACCATTCTCAACTAATTATCTAATAAAATGATACCTTATTTCAATGTGCTTGCTTCTTCCATGAAACACAGGATTTTTAGACAAAGCTATTGAGGAAATATTATCACAAAATATTGTGGTTCCATCCTCTTGTGCTTCCTTCAATTCTTCCAAGATCCTTCTCAGCCAAATAGCTTGACATGCTGCCGCATTTTCTGCTATATATTCAGCCTCTGCTGTAGATTGAGCAACTATGGGTTGCTTCTTAGAAGCCCATGAGATTACACCTGAACCCATGTGAAAGATATATCCGGAAGTGCTCTTCCGATCATCCAAACTCCCTGTCCAATCACTGTCTGTGTAACCAATCAATCCAAAATCATTTGCTGCAGTATACAAAATACCATATCCTTTGGTGCCATTCACATACCTTAGGATTCTTTTTCCCGCTTGCCAATGGGAGTCCTTCGGAGTTTCCATAAATCTAAAAATCAAACTTACTGCATGCATAATATCTGGTCTAGTTGCAGTCAAATACATCAAACTTCCAACCAATCTTTTAAACAAAGTCGGATTCACATTGCCGCTGCAATCATTCTTGCTTAGCTTTAGACCTACCGTAGTTGGTGTTGCCCGGCAGCGTTGCTATTCTGCATTTTAAATCTCTCCAAGATTTGATTTGCATGTATATTTCTTAGATATGAAAATATCATCATGCATTTGTTTTACTTCTATGCCTAAAAAATATCTCAAGAGACCCAAGTCTGACATTTCAAACTCTCTTTTCATGGCCTCTTTAAAATCAACAATGGGGAAATCATTATCCCCAATAAAGATTAAATCATCAACGTACAAGACAACAATTAAAATATTACCATTTCCTGCCTTGATGTAAAGAGTGGGCTCACCATCACTTTTGCAAAAGCCATTGCTCATCAAATATGAGTCAATTCTACGATACCATGCCCGTGGAGCTTGCTTAAGCCCATAAAGAGCCTTTTTTAGCCTATACACTTCACTTTAATGACCCGAAACTTCATAACCAAGTGGCTGCTCCACATAAACCTCTTCTTTCAATAAACCATTCAAGAAGGCAGATTTCACATCCATTTGATATACCTTCCATTTGTGTTGGGCTGTAATTGCTATGACAGCACGCACGGTTTCCATTCTAGCAACAAGGGTGTAGGTTTCATCATAGTCTCTACCAAACTGCTGTTTATACCCCTTGACTACCAATCGAGCCTTATGCCTATCTATTTTTCCTTCAGCATTGCTCTCGGTCTTGTAGACCCACTTAACTCCAATAAATTTCTTGTTAGGAGGTAAATTAGTGAGCTCCCAAGTTTCATTTCTTTGAATTGCATCTATTTCCTCATCCATGGCCTTACACTGGTTTTTTCTTCTTTTTCAGCATCCTCAAAATAAATTGGATTACTATGAGAAAATAATGCAAAATTTATATTTTCATTAAATTCATTTTCATACCTTTCATCTTGGTAAATCTCCCTTAGACTATTGGTCTTTCGTGGCACTAGGGAGGTGAGAGTGGGATCACTACTCTGTGTATTGCTACTGCTGGTCTCTAATGGGCCAATTTGCTACCTTCTGGAGCCTTCTATATCTGATGTTATATCATCTTGTTGTTCATTAACATCATCATCTTTAACAATAATAGGCACTTTTCTTGAAGTGCTTGAAGATGTGTCCACCGAGCCATCCCATGACTCATTCTCAATGAACTCCACGTCTCTTGAAATGATGATCTTTTTGGTGACCGGGTTATACAATCTGTATGCCTTTGAATCAAGACTGTATCCTACAAAGATACATTTCACACCCTTGTCATCCAACTTTTGCATTTGCTCCTTTGGCACGTGTGCATATGCTACACACCCAAACACTCTCAAGTGTTCAACCGTCCATCTATGCTTTGCCCATGCTTCTAATGGGATCTTGTCACAGACTGCCATCGTAGGACTTCTATTTATCAAATAGACTATTGTTTCTACAGCCTCTCCCCAATATTCAATTGGGAGTCCTTTTTCTTTCATCATACTTCTTGCCATCTCAACGATGGTCCTATTCTTTCTTTCAGCCACTCTATTTTGCTGCGGAGTATAATTGGCTATTAGCTCCTTCTTTATGCCATTCTTCTTCCAAAATTTTATAAAAATATTGGAGGTATATTCTCCCCCTCTATCTGACCTTAGGACTTTCAAATTGTGTTCACTTTCTTTTTCAGCCTTGGCTTTAAATTCTAAAAACTTATCAAAAGCTTCAGATTTATTTTGTATAAAATAAACCCATGTTCTATAGCTCAAATCATCTATGAAGGTTATAAAATAAGTACTCCCTCCAATGGAAGTGATTTGCATAGGGCCAACTAAATCAGTATGCACCAATTCTAATGGTGTTCTTGCCCTTCTAGAGTTTTCAGAATTAAAGGGCAACCTATGTTGCTTACCCAAAATGCAAGCCTCACACTTGCTACTGAACTCTTTAATACATGGCAAATCATCTACCATTGTTTTCTTGGATAATAAACTTAAACCAGCAAAGCCAAGATGTCCATACCTCAAATGCCATAGCTTGGAGGGGTCTTCAATCACGCTCTTGAAGGGTGATTATTGTACTGCTGTACATGCTTTCTTGGGAGATGCAGCTGCTGAAATTGAAGAGAAACACATTTCTATCTTTAATGGAAACATTTGATTCTTTGTCATTTGGACTGCTGCAATTATTTTCTTACTCCCATCCTTATCATAAATGACACATTGGTCATTCTCCAATAGCACTTTATATCCATTTTGAATGAGTTGTCCACCACTCATCAAATTGTGCTTTATCCCTGGGGAAAAGTAAACATTCTGAATTTCTTATTTCTCACCTTGCTTGGTGCGAATCATAATAGATCCTTTGCCCACAATTGGAACAATTCCATTGTTCCCCATTCTAATCTCTGATTTTATTGATTTATCAATGAAAGAAAAAATACTTTGATTACCACTCATGTGATTGCTACATCCGCTGTCCAAATACCAGACTTCGGGGCTGCCTTCTTCACCAATATTGCACATGATGAAGGCTGTGGGATTAATTTCATTACCCACTTTCACATCAGCCACATTAGCACTTTTCTTTGACTGATCACCTTACTTATTCCAGCATTCACTTGCATAATGCCCAAATTTATGGCAATAATAGCACTCAACATTTCTCTTGTTTGAGTTATTATTCTTCTTGCCTCCTCTAGAATTATTCTGCGAGCTGCTAGCTCCCTCATTTGTGGCTGCTTGTTCTGAGCTTTCTTCTCCAGCATTTTGTTGTCCGGAGTTTCCATGACCTTTTCCATAGTTGTTTCTTGCTCTCCCCCTGCCTCTTGCATTCGATTGAGCTCTGAAAGCTTTCTCTTGAGAAGAATTTGCTGATCGATTAATTCGATGCTCGTGGGTTTGGAAAGAACCCATCAACTCATCATCAGTCAACATTGAGAGATCCTTTTCCTTTTCAATGGAAATAACTAGAGTATCAAATTTTGAGGGAAGACTTCTCAAAATTTTCTCTACTATTCTTTTCTCCTCCATGGTTTCTCGATTGGTTCTCATCTGGTTTATCAAACCAGGAGTCTTGAGCTGAAATCTGAAATGGACTCATTGTCCTTCATGAGAAAAGTCTCAAATTCCCTTCGAAGAATTTGGAGCTTCACCACATGAACTTTTTCAGTCCCTTTAAAACTTGTGTTTAGGATATCCCAAGCTTCTTTGGAATAATCAGTTGCTTCTATTCTGGGAAAGATTGCGTCTGTCAAGGCAGTTTCAATCAAGCTCAAAGCTTTTGCATCTTTCCTCTTTGACTCCTTCAACTGAATCTTTTGATTATTTGTGAAGGCAACAAATAGAGCTGGGTCTGTTATATCCACAAATTCATTGACCACAAGCTCCCACAAATTATTTGCAACCATTACGGTCTTCATCTTCTTTTTCCAAACATCATAATTTTGTCCATTAAAGGATGGTGGTTGCTGCTAGCTCTTTCCTACATCTCCAGCCATGTCTCTTGTGTGCAAGATAAACAAATACCCAGAAAAAACAAATACCCAAACTCAAAAGGATTGAGGGTCAATCAGCTCTGATACCATGTAAAGAATATAGACTGCAACCTATATTCTGAAAATTACTCACACACAGAATGCTCTGTTTCAGCAAATGATTAAAATCCCCAAAACAGGGCAGAGCATAAAGATGAACAGAACTGGAGATATGCAAGATTTTTCTTGCTTCTATCAATCTGGAAATAACTTCTACAATTCAAATAAACTTGCAGCTACTGGGGCTGCATATAAAATACTTTGAGCTTCTCAAAGCTCTTACAAAATGTCTGGAGCAATCACTGCTCAACAAGACAATAAAATTACAACTGCTGTTGTAAAACCAAGTCTCTGATAAAATAGAGTATTTACAAATTAAACTAATTTGCTTCTGCATACAACTTCTTACAAGTCTGTTGAAGAATAAATATATTCTCCACTTTATAAAGTAATTGTTGTCCAAAGAAAAATATCAGAAGTCTAAAGAAGAAATCAGATTTCCCCAAAATCTGATTTGAACTCATTTCAAAAAAGTCCACACAAAATCTGATATTCTTTGAGCAATTGAAACAGAGGAGATTTTTAACCTCTGGAAAGTCAAAGAAAGAGGCTCAAGCAATCAGATTTTATTATAAAAATCCAACAAGAATGAATATAAAATAAAAATAATAGATTTTCACAATTTATGACAATACTAATATGTTTTTCTGAAGATGTTGAAAAAATTGATACACAATCATTCCCAAAAACATTCTTTGACAAAAAAAATTAATTCAAAATAATTTAAGATATGATAACAATTTAAAAGATTTTTTTAAATCAGTTGTACATATTTTTATAAAAATATTCAATCATATTACCAGTTGAGATGAATTCGTGAGTGAAATATAAAATATACCCAATTGGTTTCTTAACCAATCTTTTTCAATTATGAAACTCATACCAATAGAACAGAAAACCCAATACCCAGTTCTTAATTTGTGAAGGAAAAGCTTTGGGAAGGCAAAGCTAGAGAGCCTCGGATGACTATTGAACGCGATCCATGAATTTTAGTTGAGTCTTCTAGTATAGAACTTAAAGGAAAAGTTGGGAGTTTTATATAGGCCATTGCTCAAAGGAGTTTCACCGCCATCAAAATTTTTCATATTCCTCTCCCACCTCTTTCCTGAATTCAACCGGAAGAATCTTTCTTTTTAGTTAGGTCAAAAAGTTAATAATGAATGTTCTCCCTTAATAATACGCAGGGACACCCAAGAATCAGGGAAACTCAAGAATGCCCACATGGAGTCAAATATCTGAGGTGATTATCGAAAGCTTTGTACACTATGATGTGTGTATGGACTGACACGTTGCAAGAGCTTTCAATTTCCTCAAATGTTCTCTTATTAGGTCACTTGCCAAAAGGAATAATGACCAAACTCATACTTGGTCAGCCTCTTTCAGAATAATAAAATATTTTAAGGAATTATTATATTAAATTTTTTTTGAGTAAAATGGATGAGGGTTATGAGATATTGTTCGTGGAGGTTGAATATCCATAAGTATCATAAAAGAGATGTGGTTGGAATAATGTTTTGAAAGCCTTGATAGACTCGATACCCCTCTTCATTAAGCTATCTATATGGACTTCGTTTTCATATTAGATAGAAAAATGAATTTGTGGATGATATAAAATTCTCCATAAAAAATATCTCATTTCTATAAGAGATTATCTAGACTATAGCAATATTTTAAAAGCTAATATTAATGTTTGTTATATGAATTGAAAAAATGAACCTAATTGTTTTTGATTAAATAAGCAGCAAGAGGGTGCTGGCCCATGGTACAACAAAGCAGAGTCGCAATGAACATGTTAACAACACATTAACAGGAACAAAGGAAACTGCATCAACAACTACAGCCAAAGTGCAGTTAAGGAGGAAAGTCAAGGAACCGGTAGAACGCCATAGTCAGCACACAGTCAACCAAAAGTTGAGTAGAGAAAGAGATACTCAAGGCCAGAAGTAGCCAAGTACAAAACACAGTAGTACCATAAGTTCTTGACATCCCTGATTTTAAAGAAGGACCATGAAAGCACATAGTGTGCACATGACAACACATTGACAGCACCTTAGGCTGCACAATGACATCACCTTGAGCCCCACCATAGCCTTGACAGTCGAGCCCAACACAAGTAGCAGTCTCCCAATGCACCTCTAAAGCAAAGTGTTCCACCTCAATAGGAACAAAGCAAAAATCTCCAACACTCTCCACCTCAATAGGAGAATCTGCCGCCTCCAGGATCACGAACGAACTCTCCACCTCAATAGGAAGTTGATCCACCTTCATAGGAACCGTGAAGAAGGAAGAAGACAGAGTGTACAAAGCCCATTTCTCGGAGAAAGAAACAAGATGCTCAATGACAGGGTAGAGCCCAACCTCCAAGCAAGCAGCCTGCTTTAACCAAAAACACCAAACCAGAGGGAGCCCTTGAAAACTATCAGCCGTCCCCTGGCCACCAGAAGAAAGGAAAACCCTACCTCTTCCACCCCAAGGGGGAAGATCCACTACAAACTGAAAATAGAAAACTAACACCACACCCATTAAAAGCAAAGGGGCAGAGCAGGCAACCAAAAGCCTGTGCAAACAAAAATCTTCTCAAACCGGCCCAGAAGAGGTCTGAGAGTAAATCCATGGGAGGGAGAGAACGTCAGAATACAGTCAGCTCCCCCATACATGTTGTGGTTTCCAATAAAATCTTGGCCAGGACCATGGGCAACAATATGGTCAGCAACCATAGCCACAATAAGCAGGACCAAAGCCCTTAGAAGCATCAGGCCTGGAGTCTTCCACCGCAAAAGCTGAAGCCCACCAAAAACCCACACCTGAACACTCAGCAGAAAAAAAACCGCCACATAAAACACAAGGCCCCCAAAAGGAACCAGTAACCCAGAAGATCCTCCATCCAACATGATGTAGCCCAACACCGACAAGGGGAACATTTTCACCATACTCGGTGTCATCCGCATCACCCAAAGACAACACACAACAACACCACTCCAGGGCCAAGAGAAGCAGGGGGGAAGAAAGGGGAGCAGATCCCCATCATTCTTGTCAATAGCGCTTAGCACAACAAGAATCTCATGGGATCCCAAACACCCCACCCCTGCAAACCCAATACCCTTGAAAGCAAAACAAGGCAGTTCCCAATCCTTCCTGTCCAAGGCACACAACACAACAGGAAGCTCATGGAAACAAACCCATCCCGCCTCGGTAAACAGAGCATGATGTAGGAAAGAAGTAGAGCCACTGTGAAAACTGAGAAAACTCCCACCCGAGTTGTCCACATCACACTCAGTAACCTTCTTCCTAGAAACCCCCAAATTTGAAAGCCCACTCCCACTCCCATAAATTCCAGCACCAATCACCAAAAAGGGCAAGTGAATCTCCACCACACCCCACCAAACTACAGCCAAGTGACCACCAGTTCCATCTGGCTCATCATCTGCATCTTCTCCATCGCTCACAGGCACCACAGGGCCTCTGCGAGCAGCAGAAACCCTAGTATTCAAAATGTTCCCGCTCCCGCTCCCGCTCTCCATTTAGAAACCTAATTGTTGTATGCTAACATTTTTTTGTTTTTGTTATCATATTGTATTAATTATTTTCTAGATTAATTGTTTTAGTTGTTTCTAAAGAGTAGTTTCCAAACTTGTACTAAGCACTATCAACAAAAAGGTTCAAGCTTGTATTGTATTTTCTTATTGTATACCTAATGATTCTAACATTATGGTTTCTTTTCCCAAAGGCAAGGGAAAAGCCATTTTTTTAATGCAAATCCATTTATCTACTTTTATGCAAATATTTTATGTCTTATGCCAGCCAACCTTGCATAGATAATATCATTATTCAATTAATGCTGGTTGCTTTCATCTTGTTTTGGTTTATTTGGTTACCATAACCCAATGTTGTTCTTGATTTTGCCTCTACCAACCTCAATAATCACATTTCACTATGGTTTTTCAAGGAAATTTGGTCGTATGAACCTAATTGTTGTATGCCAAGTTATTGAATGGAAGCCAAAGATTCCACTTCAGCCACAAGTAGAGGCTTACATCAAACAGTAATGGCAATAGAGGTTGAACCGAATTCTACATCACAGACACGCCAAGGTCATGCTCTCTTTGCATGAGCCTTGCCTTCATTTTCTCTCTGTGATTATTGGATTTGACTTTACATGCAATAAATCTAAATTATTGGATTTGACTTTATATGCAATAAATCTAGCTAATGACAACTCAGGTTTATTTTACATGCATTTCTTTGATCATGGAATCTTCACGATAATTGTTCTACTAATAGTGGCTATTGATTGTTATCTTTTCATTGTATGAATCATGCATGTTATGTGTATTATAATTATTATTGAATACAATATAATCAATAAAATTTGAATGTTGTTGCTCCTATTTGATTAAACAAGTCTTTAATGCTTATCTCACTGAAAAGATCATAGATTGGATGTTCACATCTCATGCTCAATATTCATAGTCTCTATTGTTCTTTCAAAATAATTTGGTTCAGTCTAATTGGTTTGTCTATTGTCAATCTTATGGATTAAATCACATGTCATCTTTTTTATCATCAACATTTGACATCATACTTTATGAATTATTATGGAGATTAAAATGTTGGAATATAAAAATATTGATAAAAAAGATTAAAGAGTTTAATCCAAAAGTCTAATAACAGACATTATAGAATGTAGAAACTACACTCTTTTTTGTGTTTATAATATTTTATTAATTTTATAATATTTTTTATTCTTAAATATAGAAGATTTGTGAAAATCTCCTCATTAAAACTTTATAACAACTATTTCTATTTGAAAATATTTATATTAAATTTTCAATTTTGTTAAAATCAGCTGCCACATATGAATATATGTAAATTATGTATTAAATAATTTCTGAGACAACGTGACAATGCAAAATGACTCAACATTATGACTACTTTAAAATGCTCTAAATCATTGATCTCCTATCCAACACTATCATCTATTTGAGGCACAAAAGTGACGGTGGTCACATAGCAAATGCATCTGATTTCCTATTATGAAAGCCTAGCTAAAGAGATTCAAGTGATTTTTCACATTAAGTTGGTTGTGACCTTGAATCCATGCACCAACAGTAGAAATCGGATTGTGAAATATGAAGTAGAGCTTCGGGGCTCATTTTCTCCAGATCTTTCTGTTTCATTCTTGAATACGACATATTCTCAGGAAGAAATTCACCTACAGTGAAGGAAGCAGATTGGGAATGATCTTGATTTCTCATTTTCTTGTAAATTCGCATTGCTGACACAGAATCTTCATATGGGTCATGAGTGCCATTCTGAATCTTATACCTGCCAAAACATACAAATATATATTTTTAATGTATTAATCACTCAGTATAGATCTATACCTGATTCACTGAATGCCTTCAAACCTCAATTATTGAGAACTTAAAGAAAATTTGTTACTCCAATAATATCATCAGCCCAAATATACCAATGACCAGTCTTATAAGGGCTGTGGAATTGAGAATTGACTTACACAAACTATTTTCCTTCATAATACTATGCATTAAAATTAAGTACTTGTAAATTACATAAATTAAATGGAAAAAACCAAGATAATCAATATATAATAATGATAGATACCAAAAACAAATATTTTCAGTCAATTAATCTATTACATTAAATTTAAGTTAATCTTCGTAGGGATCATGAGTGGCACTCTAAATCTTATACCTAAGAAGAACATGCAAATAGATTTTGATCACTCAAACAGTGATACCTTCATTGAGAACTCAGAAGAAAATTTTCTGTTCTAGGAATATCATTAGGCCCATAATACCAGTGACCAATCTTTTATAAAGACTGTACAGTTGAGAATTGGTTTACACAAAATACTTTCCTTTAGAATACTATACCTAGCAGGCTAGCACTAAAAGTATAACTAAACTACATAAATTAAATGGAAAAATATACTCAAGGTAATCAATATGATTAATTGGACACAATTAGGAAGATATTTTTAATTGATTGATTCTAGTAAATAAAATTTCAAATCAAAACTATTCTGTGGAACTCCTTAAAAATAATTTAAAACTAATTTTTCAATCAATGTTTGATGTCCTATAGACCACCTTAAAAATTAATATTGATTAATATATTATTTGCCACATAACAACCAATACATAAGGTGCAGAAGCAATTACCCCAGGAATGATTGAGTGAGATACTTGAGTGAATTGCTTGCTTTGCTACTCTTTAGTAGTGTAATGTACTTAGCAGTGTCCCTGAGAAACGAACATGTATAAATTGTGACCTTATATTCTTAATTTGAAACTCATTAAATCATAAGATAATCAAACTTTAATATTTAACATGTATGCCTGATAAGATGGGTAGGGTATTCCATTGATAAGCATTGCAAGTCGTGATCTAAGCCATGTCCTACAAGAACTTTGGCTTTTCCTCCCTTCAAACGAATTCTCCAAATTGCTTCTCCATTATATAAAATCCGCTGAATCTTTTCTTGCACTTGCTTAAGTGGCATGGCATCCAAGACATGTTCTGGTTTGATTCCAGTGATATCATATCTACAAACAATATCCACCATTTTAAATGATAAATTCATGTTGTTATGGCAGGCTACAACAAAAAGTGTAAGTTAGAAACAATTTATAACCTGTAATCTGTGATTGGAATAGGAGGCTTGACATAACAATGGAAGACCACATTTTCTTCCTCATCCACCAAGCAGACTCGTGCACAAAGGTCTAGAGACCCATCTTGACCACCACCCACCATCTCACAATCCATTGCAATGGCAGAAATATTTTCCTTATTTGAACTTTCACCTTCAATTTGCTCATTTTCTGCTTGGTTTCTTTTATTCACCAAGGAAAACCGTCCCCCAGCATTCTGTATGGATCAAAAAAATATATGAAACAATGGTTTCTTTGTAAAGAAGTACTGAGCAGCAGAAATTAGGGCATGATTCGTTGAAAAAAGAAGTAAAAAATAGACTATTACATACTTTTAGCCACTGTTTTATAATGAAAACAATTAAAAAACTTTGGAATTAAATAATAGAGCTGTAAATTCATTAAGAACTTACAGGATGCAGGGATTGACAAGTTGCTCGGTGATTTGTGAGTTGTTTCACACTGGGGAAAATTTTGAGACAAAGACTGCAACCCCTTTCACTGAATTGTTTAGCACACTCAGCTTTGGGTAATGGACCTAATCAAGATCAATTCAAGACTATAGTATTATATACTTATAAATTAAAAAATTAGTGAATATTCAATATCTGCTCCTGAATTAACAAGACCTAAATCTTTTGACATAGTGCAGTGGTACTTTATAAGCCTCACATTTGAGGATGTCCAAAAAGCTTTAACCCATGTGGTTCTCCTTTACAGGACAAAATGTAAAATTAAGGACAACATACCAGAAAGAACATAAAAGGAAAAATACCAATCAAATGCTCCCTCAATGAGTCGTAGAACCTGCAATGCTTTTTGCAAACATCACAAATTGGTTCATGTGGAGAGTGACAAGAAGTTTTCATGTGCTCTACAAGATGCTCCACTTTGTTAAATTGTCTGAAACATGCTGCACATTTATGCCTGCAAATTATAAAGAAACTCACCTGCATAAGTATTTAATGCTCTCACAGATTAGAATACACTTTTTATTCACTTTTTAATGAGTTAAAAATAAAAATATATTTTTTATTAGTAAAAGCCTAAAGTCAGAGATATATTAATAAATACAAGTCTGAAATAATACATAATATACATAATGTGTTAAAAAAGCAAATAAGAGTTTAAAGAGAATGTAAAGCCTAATATTATAATCTGCCTACAGTCTGAATAAAATTCTACTATATTCCTTTCTGTAAATAAGCCCTTTAAACACTTCAAAAATTAAAATCAAAATGATGAAAAAAAAAAAAAAAATCAATCAGACAGTGCACTTTAAAATTTGAACAGAAATTCTCTTCTTCCTCTTCCTCTTCCTCTTCCTTCAACCACATTAACTAATAAATATATTCTGATCTTGAGTTAATTAATAAATATGAATGAAAGTACATTTCAATCTCTGCATAGAAATTTAGCTTGGCAATAAGTTCAGTCATGCAAAAGATTACAATATGGCATATTCATCAGCTTGAAAGCCATACATATAAATAAACAAATAAATAAAAACAAAAGTAATTAGCAGATAGACAATAAAACCTTGATTTCAAAGATTAGGTCAAATAGTTTAATTTACTGTCGCTCAACTAAACAACGAACTGTTTACTGATATCAAAGAAAAGACTGTGTAATTGATTTTGACAAGGCTTTTTAGCTAAAATAAAAGTAACCATTAATAGTTAACATCAAGAAACGATTGATTCAAACAAGCATAATTAATTTCTAAACAACAAATGCAAGATTAATCAACGTATGAAAGCAAGAATATCAAAATCACTATGGAAGAAACGATTGACACAGACAAACATTCATCTCTACGGAAGATTAATCAACAACACTAAAATAAGAATTGTCTAGAGTTCTCTAAATCAATTATGTATATTTTAATAAAATTTTAAAGAAATAAAAAAATATATGGAGGTCTGCAGATCAATTATATATATTTTAATAAAAGTTTCAGTTAAATTTTTAAATGAAATGAATTAAAATAATGCTGTATTTGGATTTGATTGTGTGCAAGATTTTTACATCAAATCAACTTTTCTCATTTTGATAGATCACAGAATGGAATTGTTGATGTAAAAATCTTGCACACAATCAAATCCAGAAACAACATTATTTATATTTGATAAATTGTAGAAATCTCTTAGCTTTGATAAAATGAATCATTAAATATGATCCAAAATACAAATATAAAACATGCAAGATTTTAAAATCAATCTTTGGAATTCAAAATCATTTGAATATTAGATGAATTATGAAATCTCATAGCAATAGAACAGAAAACCCAATACCCAGCTCTTAATTTGTGAGCGAAAAGATTCAAACTATTGGGAAGGTAAAGCAAGAGAACCTCAGAGATTCAGTTGAGTCTTGAGCACGGTCCATGAGATTCAGCTGACTCTTCTGGTATGGAACTTAGAGGAAGGGTCGAGGGGTTTTATATAGGCCATTTCTCAAAGAAATCTCACGGCCATCTAAATTTTCTCCAGCATCCTTTCTGAATTCAACCGGAAGAATCTTTCTTTTCATAAAAGGTTAAACAGTTAATAATGAATGTTCTCCCAAACTAATAAGCAGGGAAACTCCAAGAATGGCCACGTGAAGTGAAATATACGCAGTATGATGTCCGTATGGACTGACCATTTGACTCACATTCACCAATCATTTCAGAATACTTATATATAATATATTTAAAGGAATTATTATATCATTTTTTTTTTAGAATAATTGATGAGGGTGATGGGATGTAAATGGTTATACTGCTCAATAAAGTTCTAACATGCAAAAGTATAATAAAAGAGATGCGGTTAGAATTATGCTTTGAAAGGTTTTGATGAAATGGATACCCCTCTCCACCCAACTATTTATATGGGCTCTTATATTAGATAGCAAAATGAATTTGTGGATGGTATAAAATCTTTCATAAAAAATATCTCATTGTCATCAAGAAATTTTCTAGACTATGTCAGTATTGTAAAACCTAATATTAATGTTGGTTGCATAAATTAAAAATATGAACCTAATTGTTATATGCTATATTTTGTTTGCTTCCATTATCATATTGTATTAATTATTATTTTTATTATGTATTTTAATTATTTTTAAGGAATACCTTTGAAACTTCTATTAAATAATATCATCTAAAAAAGATAAAACTGTATTTTCTTATTGTTATGCCTAATGGCTCCAACACTATGGTTTCTTTGTCCAAGGGCAAGGAAAAAGTCATTCCTTTTTATGCAAATCTATTGATCTACTTTTATACAAATAGTCTTTGTGTCCTAGGCCTAGCCAACCTTGCCTAGATAATATTCACTATCAAATTAATGTTGGTTTAACCCAATCATGTGGTTGATTTTGCCTCTAATAACCTCAATAAACATATCTCGCTATGGTTTTTTTTTAGGGAATTTGGTCTTGCAAGAAATCTTTTTGAAATTGATAAAACAAAATTCAAACCCCATTTTTAATTAAAGATTGTCAATAAATATAATGTTTAGTTTGGCATGATAACCTTGATGAATGTGTAAATTTATCCATCAATATTATGGTTAGGATCAATGTAGAAAATTGTCCCTAAAGTTTGTGTGTGTGTAATTAATTATTGGCGCAATTAGAATTGTTGGTGTAATTAATTATTCACCTAATTATACTTTATTTAAGCTTAGGATAATTCATTGCATAGTAGTTTGCATTTGAGACACTTAAGACTTCACACATTTAGTTACACATGGTGTAGGAAAAAATACACTTTAGTCGTGATAGTTGTTATCACATTCCACTTTATGTGTTGTCTCCACCTTTAGTGCACTTATCACTTTATCATCCTACACATGTTTATACATACTTCATTACACAATGGATGATGATCCACCTTTGATGGACATGTGACTCCACCTTGTAAGGGTGATAAGTTATATCTTTCTGATCACTGTCTCTTATTAGCTTTCCTATATAAGTAGGTACTTCTACATTGTATGCATCTCAATCAATCAATCCATCCATTATGGTATTGTAATTCAATTATTGCATCATTGATGAGAATACAAGTCTCTCTCTCTCTCTCTCTCTCTCTCTCTCTCTCTCTCTCTCTCTCTCTCTCTCTCTCTCTTTTTTTTTCT
>MU223914.1:2086159-2134597 GCA_018584345.1 Thuja plicata | reverse complement strand
AATAAAGTAATAAGCATAAAAATCAAGCAATTTAAAATTATATATATATATATATATATATATATATATATATATATACTCAATTTGATTTTTTTCTTGTTCTCGAATATGGGTCTTCAATTTTCCAACAAGCATTAACATTATTTGAACAAAAAATTGACGCAATATGCATGTAAAAATGAACTATTTTTTGATAAAGGTAAATACAGGTTTTGAATGGCCCCAAAACCATTTACAAAAGAAGACTAGATATTTTCAATATAGTCCAAACAAAAAATGAATGCCTACTAAGAAAAAAAAAATAGGACCCCAAACCTAACAACTAAACCAAAACAAGAATCAACAAAAAACCAAAAAAAGTCTCGAGGGCAGCATCCAGCAAACAACCAGCAGGAACTACTTGTTCTTATCCATGGCCTTTTCAGCCTCTTTCTGCATTTCCTCCATCTTCTGAATGGCATCGTTCATGCTCTTTAGCTCCTTTGGAGTTTCAGGAAGTTTCCTTTTGAGGCTTCTTCTCGTTCTAGTTCCTGGGCCCGATGGCCCAGCATCATCCACCACTGTAATTGTAGTATTCTCCAGCATACTACTCTCCAAATAAGCGTACAGGGCCCTAATACTAATCACAGAGACTTTAAGTCCCTCGTTGTTGTGCTTCAGAATTTCTCTTATGATGTACCTATTGTAGCTTATTTATCATTTATCTCTTTCTCCTTCTCATCCACAATCGCAAAGATTCTAGCCGTTTGGTCCTCATTCAGAATATTTTTATTTACCTTCATCAAATCCTTATAGTTCTTTTCCATCTTGTCCAATTTACCTTTAGGAGTTCCATGGCTTCTTCCATAGCCTTCAGATTAGTCCCCATCTCTTTCATTTCCTTGCTAAGCCAATTCTCCAGATTGATATTGTGATCTTCCCTACCTTTCATCTCCTGCAGAATATTGTGGTTGACTTCAAATCCAACAAATATCTCCTTACCTTTCCTTTTTCTCTATTTTTTTCCATACCTTGGGATAATCACCTGCTTTTCAACTCTTCATTCTCACCATCCTCTCCTTCCTTCTCTTCCTTTTCTTCTTCATTTTTTTCAATATCCTCATCTTCTTCTTCCTTACCCATTCCTTATTCTTCCTCATTTCTCTCTTTTCTTTCATTCTGAGCCTCCTCTTCCTCCATAAAATCCTCTTCCTTATTTGCTCCCATATTTTCTTCTTGCATCACGTCATCTTCATTTTCTTGCAGGGGGAATTTTGGGCTTCAATTTCCTCTCTTCTTTCGTCCTTGATCTTCTTCTTTTTCTTTTCCCTCCTTGTTGCCTTAACCTTGTTCTCTTCCATTTTAGGTTTCTTATTCTTCCCTTTAATCTTTTTGGGTATTGGTTCAGGAATTTTCTCCCTAGCATAGTTTGCAATTAATAAAATCAACCCCTCATGCAGCACCAAACAACTGGGATTTTTCCTATTCTCCATAATACTTCTATTCAGAGAGCTGAGCAAGAAATAGGGGAAATACACTTTCTTATTATATCTGAAGTGATTAACCAGAACAAAATGCAGGTTATAAATCTTAGAGTAACTCCCTTCAAGAGTAAAATGCTCTGTCATGACTTTCAGAACCTTAGCCAAGATACTCTTTATCCTTTCAATTCCAACATAATCCCCTGGGCCTTTAATCAACATTGCTTCTTCCTTATCATTTTTAGGGAAAATCTTAAAGGCTTGAGATCCCATTCATTTATTGTTCCTATAGTACTTAATACCTTCAACAGGCATGCCCTTTATCTCAGAAATAAGATTGAGCGTGATCGGAAAAGACTTACCCATCAGATTGACCCTGCCATTATTCCAGCCAACAACAAATTTTTCTATTATCTCTTTGTCAAAACTGTGAAGCCTTTCCATATATAGAGTAACCCCACCCTATTTGAGCTTTCTCCAAACACTTTTCTCCTTTTTCCATTTCTCACAGTCCAACAGCTCCTCCCTTCGCAAACTGCCTCCCATCTTCTCAGCAATTTTCTAGTTCCTCTAATTACTAGTTAACAAGATATTAGTTCTTTTCTAGTTTCGCTGATTCAAAAGGAATAAAATGACCCATAATCTACGTGCTTTTAACCCCTTAATTATTTTTTCACACCTCAACTGACAAGAATCTCTCCTCAAAAAATTAAGTGTCCTCTTCATTATTACTACTGGTTTTTATGACCCCTTCCTTATGATTAAGTTTATCAAATTTGATTAGACTTGAAATCTCCATTTTTAGATTTGAGTCCTCTTTCCATATAGTGATGACATCATGTTATGGGCCCCCACATTAGAAAGGCCATCCGCAGGCTTATTTCCTTCCCGGTAGACATGATAAATATAAACTTTTTGAAAAGTACACAAAATAGAATTTATTTTTTCAATAATATGATCTGTAGTCCACGAGGCCACATTTTTTCTTTTTATGCAATTTATAATAATTAGGGAGTCTCCCTCCAACCAAATATTTGAACATCCCAACTTTTTAGCCAACATCACAGCTTGGAGGGCTGCCTTGGCTTTAGCAACATGGTTTTTTTGAGTTCTAAGAGGAGCGACAACTGCTCCCATACATTTTCCATCCCAATCTCTTATTAATCCTCCCACCCCTGCCAACCCTAGATTTCCTTTAGCACATCCATCAAAGTTTCCTTTAAACCAACCAATAGGAGGAGGTGTCCATATAATATTATCTTTGGGGTTGGGGCCTTTGGTTCTTCAAATGATCAATTAGGTTCTGATTAAGGAACTCATAAAATTCCTTAGGATGGTTCCAAATCATTAAATCTTTTGGTTGATGGACTGTGAAGGTTTCCATAAGACCTCTGCACACTTTATTTGCAACATTATCATAAGGAGTATTTTTATCTCTGAACACTCTTCTGTTTCTCTCCTTCCAGATTCTCCAAGTGAAGTGAGGAAGAATCAAATTCCAAATATTTTTTAATTTTTTATCAGGGAAAGGACAACACTATTTCTTGACTAAGTCCTGAATATCCTGAGGGTTAACCCAATCTAGATAGTTCCTTTTGAAAATTGACTCCCACACATTTCTAGTATAGGTGCAGTGAATCATCAAGTGATTACAAGATTTAGCTTCAACACAACACAAGATGCACGTAGTTGGTATATTAGATCCTCATTTATACAGGTTATCCACTCTGAGGATCTTGTTCTGAACTAGCAACTAAAAAAACATATTAATTTTAGGAATTAACTTTTTATTCCAAACCTTAGAACAAAGGTGATGGTCATCCTGGGGATACAAGAGAGAAGAAGCAAAAGAGACTTTGAATTTACCATTAGCCTCAGGACCTCAAACAAAAACATCCTTCTCATTCTCTCTTATAAACCAACGATGGAGTTGCAAATTCACCGCTTTTAGGTTGGCAAGACCCAAATCTATCCAATCACCATTGTACCAATAATCAAACACCATGCCCCCTATTTTTTCTTTACAAACCTAAATTGCATTTCTCCATTCTTGATTCTCATTTAGAGGCCTATCTTTTAGCCACTATTCATCCCAAAATTTAATCTTCCTACCATCTCCTAGCTTCCATCTAGTCCCTTTTCAGACCAAGTTCTTACCTTTGTTGATACTGTTCCATATGAAAGATGCTTGAATTTTCTCTTGAGACCATAAGGAGTCTTCTAATGAGGTGATATGGTATTTAATTTTCATGATAGCATTCCATTCCTTATTTTCCTCGAAGACCCTCCAGCATTGTTTTGCCAGTAGTGCCTTTTTAGTGTTTATTATACTTCTTATTCAGAACTTCTTAGGTTTACAGACCTTATCCAAAGTAATAAGGCTAAACCTTTTCTTCTCTTCAACACCTGACTAGAGGAACCCTTTTTGAATTTTCTCTATCAAATCAGCATATTTCTAAGATATTTTGAAAAGGCTGGTCAGGCATACACTGGGAGATTTTGTAGTGTAGCCTTTAGTAACTGAGCTTTTCCATCTTGTCTCAAAGTAGCCCCTTTCCACCCAACAATTTTATGGTTGAATCTATCTAAGATATTATTCCAAAAGGAGTCATCAGGTTTCAGGCACAACGAAAGGCCCAGGTAGGAAGTATGGAACACCCCTATCTTACAACAAAGAATAGAAGATATTTTCCTTTGTCTTTCTTTGGGAATGTTACTAAAGAATAAAGATCTCTTGTCCCAATTTATAAGTTTTCTTAAAGCATTAGTGTAAGTATTCAAAGCCTGTTTCATATTCCTAGCTTTCCTAATAGTCGCTTCCCCCATCATGATTGTGTCATCAACAAATTACTATTCGTGAGAGCACTTATGTCTATCTGAAGAAGGTTGGAGCCCCATAATCTATCCTTCATTAACCATTTTATTTATATATCTCCCAAGGCTTTCTTCCATGATTGCAAAAAGAATAGGAGATATAGGATCTCCTTGCCTCAAACCTCTTGAGGGATGAGAGAAGATAGAAGAATCTCCATTGATAATAAATAAGGAAGAGACCATAGTAACCAGCTGGATTATCAATCTTACCACTCCTTTATCAAAACAAAAATCAAGAAGAATCTTGGATAAGAAGGACCAATCCACTCTATCACTGGCTTTTGACAAGTCCAGCTTCATCAGGAAGCCATGTTTTTTGGATGCTTCTAAAGAATGAATATTCTCATAGACAACCATTATTGAGTCTAAGATTTGTCTCCATGAAAAAAGCCATTCTGTTGAGGAGATATCACGTTTGGCAAAAAATTTAGAATCCTTGAAGTAAGCACCTTACACAAAATCTTATATAGTGAGTTGCAAAGGTTTATAGGTCTAAAATCGTGAACCATTTTTTCTCTCAGTTTCTTAGGGATGAGAGCTATAAAAGTATAATTTAGTTCCTTTAAGATATTTTTAGTGCCAAAAAAATCCTTAACAACAGAAAAAACATCCTTACTAGTGATGCTCCATAATTTCTGAAAAAAGAACATCTGAAAACCATCCTGCCCTAGAGATTTTTCTCCTTCAAAGGAGAAAATTGCCTTTTTCAATTTCCTGATAAGAAGGGATGGCTCTACACCTATCATTTATTGATTTGTCCAGTTTATTAGGAATAGAGTCCAACAAATTTTTATAATCCTCCAAAATAAGATTACTGACCTTAGATAGGATGGCTCTTAGTCTATCATTTATTGATTTGTCCACTTTACTAGGAATAGAGTCCAACAACTTTTTTTGATCCTCCAAAATAATATTACTGTCCTTAGATAATAAAGTAGCAAAATGTCCCACCATTTCTTCTCTTATCTCCTCCTCTTTTGTAGTATCCCCTCTTGTGCTTCACAAAGAGTGGATCCTATTAATAGCCTTATGTTTGAGGGAAGAAAGATGAAGAATCTAGTATTTTTGTCTCCCGACTTCAGTCATAACGATCTAGATCTTTGCCTCCAAAATGTCTCCTCCTTAGCTATAATATTGTGATAGTCCAGTAGAATCTGGTTCTCCTGAGTTTTTAGAGCTTCATACACACCATGAGTTTGAATTTCTTCCTGGGTAGGTTGCAGATCTAACTTTATTTTACTCTCAGTTTGGAAGATATCCCCAAAAACTTCCTTATTCCATTGTCTCACTCTGGATTTAACATTTTCTATTTTCTTGACCACCTTGAACATTGCTATACCATCCACTTTTATATTCCACCATTCCCTAATTATTTTTTCCAATTGGGGATGGGATAACCACATTTTTTCAAATCTGAAAGGTGCATTTATGGATCAAAAGAAATGCAAACAAAATAGATGTTGACCTCAGGGAAAGAAGATTTCCCAAAAGGTTTGATTCCAAAGAGACCCTCCCATTTTCCAATGCCTTGTTGGGCTGAAGAATGGCTTAATATATTACTTTGAGAAGGCTCTTTTGTTGTCACTTTGTCAGCCTTAGGGTTTCTAGCCTTATCCGCCTCTAATCCTATGAAGGGGCAATCAACCTTACTCGACAATGCCAGGGTAGACCCACCAGCCTTTTCCTCTTCCCGTGATAGAGATCTCGTAGCATTTTTGGCATCCCCTATTATAGATCCCGCAGTAGGCCCTCCATTTTCCAAGGTTCCTGCCTCAAATCAAATTCAAAAGTCCACCTCCCTCTCCACCTCCTGATCGCTCCCTCTCCATTCTCTCCCTCTAGTTTACTCTCAATGCATTGTAAAAATGAACTGTTATAAATAATGAATATTGGGTTTGATTTATAGAGTTAGATGAGTGACTAGAATTCAGTCTAGGACCTCAAGTCTAATTTATAATTAGAGGAGATGATGAGGTGAGATGCAAGCATGGAAGAGTTGCACAAAATATTGATTTTTATTAAAATAATAATTATTGCTTAACTCAAGCTTATTGGGAGAGACAATAAAACTTATTAATAAAAATTTATGTATGACGATGTTAATTGAGTGCATGAGATAATAAGCAAGATTTGATTATTTTCATGAAATTTTTAACTGGCTCATTAAACTAGATAGTCAATAAGATGAAACAAATTTTTGTCATTTAATAATTAACTAAATAAAATAGTTACATATAAGGTAAAAATAAATATTAAATAAATTTATTAATTGATAATGGATGAGACAAATAGACAAATGAATGGATAAATAGTGAATAACAATCTATTAAAGTGATTAATATCATTAGGTTAATTTAATCAAATAGTTTGGAATTAGGTTCCTAATTGATAAATGAATAATAAGGAAAACATTTATGCATGATTGACTATGATGGAATGATGTTGGCATAAGAAACATTATTTTAATCTCTAAATTGGTCATTCTTCTAGCTGATGTTCAAAGTACCATTGTAAAAAAAAATAGATGATTTATGAATAAAGTGATGATATGGCCTAGTTATGTTTAGGAATTTGTGGATGATTGAATGATGCTATGATGATGCTCTTTAATAGGCGATTCATGTAAAAAGCATTAGGATAGGTCATCCTATACCCATAATCGACTTGCCAAAAAACATGGATATGAATGACTAGATTTGGAAAAACTAATATCAATCTTAAAGTTGTCATAGATCTACAGGACCTCAAAACTAAACAAAAATATATTGGCTCTCAAAACAAGAAAGAGTTGTTAGACCGTAGTCTTTGATACCATGTTAGGATAGGTAATCCTATACTTAGGACCTATTTTATAGATATCCTCAAGAAAAGAGATAATCAACACAAGAATTATTTTTAAAGGAGGCGAGTACAAATGTACAAAGGGCTCTACTTAAATAGGAAAGAGAAATTAGAAAGAATGGACAAGGTTGAGATAAGTGTCTCAACTTGGAGGAATAGTCCAAATAGAACTAAAAAAAATATCCATCTACCTCAGTAATGTGCTTACCTAAGTAAACTTAAGTAAAGAGTAAACTGGTAAAATAATATTTACTCGAACAAAATGCAGAAATAGTGAGAACTTGAAAGAAAACTAGTTAGAAGAAAAATGATAGAAGAATACAACAAGATAGATGCAATAAAAGAGGAAAATGAAAATTAAATAGATAAATAAGGACAATAGATGATGATCTAATGAGAAAGAAAAATAAAATTAAATGCTATATTATGTCAGCTCATGGAGATAAATATTATTTTGATATATAAATGGATATGATACACTAGGGAATAGAAAACCAAGGTGCAAATGTATCTAGAACACGGATGTATGCTCAAAAAAATAATAAAAATTTGATTCCCCAACACTCTCAAGTCAATTGATGCTCTTAGTAAGTACACTATGAGATAATCATGACACCTAGAGAAAGTAGTTCCAATCATATTTTAGTGTAATTGACCTTTTTTGAAAATTAAGCAAAATCAGGTTTTAAAGGGACTCGAAACACAAAAATTTTAGAAAAAAAAGAACCAAAACCAACTAAAACAAAATAGGAGGGGGAAGAAACGCATCCCTTACCAACAAAGAAAAACTAAAAAAAAAACAAAGCAAAAGAAACAAAAAACACTAGCTTATTGCGAACCTTTCAAACGCTGGAGGAATTCATCCATCCTAGTATCCAACTCAGTAATTTTCATCACACTAACCTTTAAATCCATTATCTCCTTGCTACACAAAGTATTCTGGTTTAGCTTCAGTTTGGTTCTGGAACCTAAGCCTTTACCTTTGGCTGCAGGAGTCTGAAATAAGTCCAAAATAGGTTTATCCAAAAATTTGACCAAGAGATGAAGGTTACTAGCTAAGGCCTTCACTCCCTCCTTAGAATGCTCAAGCATATTCTCCAGCATTTTTTCCAAATACTCAATTCTGGCCAACAACTTAACAAGGGCACACAAATCTAGTGAGTCATCATAGTCCTTAACCATGTTACTCACATTTTCTACCAATGTAATTGACCTTGTTTATCCCATTAGAGAACACCATATATCATTACACACAAAAATACCATGATTCAATATATGTTGGAGTCAAAGAATATCACGATAGTTAATGATTAGGTGACCATGAGTAGGCATACTATGGTTCAAAATATTTATTGAAAGATAAAAAAAAAATTGTAAATCAAAAGATCAAAGAGAAAAATTATAAAGTTGTGATAAAAAAGATAAATCAAAGATTAGAAACATAAAAAATTATAAAAGTAAGTTATCAATAATTATATAATATTATTTCTTCTTTCTTGGTTACTAATTGGCTAGTTGGATGATGATTATGCTTAATATAGGGAGGGATGCATCCTATGAAGGAAAATGATGGATGAAATATGAAAGCTGGACGATGAAAGGTGATGTGAAAAATGGATATTATCGAGGTTGATTTAGATTCCTTGATGCTTATACAAGACAGCCCAATCTCATCATATATGAAAAGCCAATAGTTTTTCAATGGTAATGGAAGCCAACCCCTATCATTCTATTGTTTAAGATAAACTTATAATTTCTTCACCTAAATATCTATTCCTTATGGTACTAGTAACTAAGATTTAAGTTCAATAAGTACAAAGAAAGGTAGATTTTAGAAAACACAGTTTCTTATTAACTGTCATTTTAATCAAAATCAAATATAAAATGCAAAGCACAGTAATCTAGTTTATTTTTATCAAAGAATTAGAGATTGAAGAATACTTGAAACCATGAATATTTTGAGAAAAAAAATCTCAAAATAGTTCTACATATAAACAAAAGCAATAATAGAATCCTTGTATGCTTGAATGAAACACTCAAATATTTTCCCTCGTAAATATCCAATCCTTTGTTTCCTTTTTCTCCTCGTCCATTTTTGGTCTTCTTCTCTATAATCTCTTCTCCTCTCCTTAATTTTCTCCCTTGTTACTTCACATTTTTACCATCTTTATTCCCCCCCACGCTCGTGTCTATGTGTCTACTATTTTCATCCTTTTCATTATTTCTTAGTAATCGAGAAGTGGAGATAAATCATTCTTTCATCAATACAATGCCACTTTAAAGCATTTGCAACATTTACTTCTATATTTTTTTTTTGTTTTCATATATCCCATGAGATAAATATTTATATCATGTGTGAGCCAAATTTTGTAAGAATATTTGTAACTATAAGATTATGCCAAGATCAAAGAGATACAAATGAAGAAAAAAAATACAAAGGGAAAAATTTGGCCATTGAATCAAAGAAGAAGTTTGTACATATAGGCCTAGAGTGCGACCGAGTCCAACCATGAATGGATGGGTCAATTGGAGTGGTAGAAAAACTATCCAAAAGACTAGGATTATGTGTCGAAATGAAATTGACATATCTCTAATAGACTCCTAAAGGATGATGACTTGCGTAGACAAGTTTCAAATGACTAAGGACAACTATGTAGGATTAAAATCCTACATGTAAATTAAATAATTACACTAACACCCCTTCTTAAGCATAACTTATTCGGACAAGAAGAAAAATGAGTCCCGACTACTACCCATGTTAGGTACTCATGAAAAATGCAATCTCTCAGAAACGGAGAAATATAGAAAACCCAGTGGGAATAAAAATCCTCCAAAAGAGAGAAAATAAGTGAAGAAGACTACAAGGTACCCCAAAAGATGATGATGTTGCCAATGTAGACCACATGCCAAGAAGAAAATGAAACCCTTCCTGAAAATTTGCATGAATGTGACTGACATCTGCTAAATAATCTAAAGTATGAAGACTAGAATTAGGATCTGAGTGAGAGCCCATATGGTGTGTAGCACCAAAATCTATAACTGCTTGAGAAAATAAGACCCTACCCTTCTATTGGAGATTTTCTTATGTGCAGATAGTTGATTGTATGTTTTTCATTGATGACAACATATAATATACAACAGTGTCCTGTATGTATTTATCAGTACAGACATATGAAGCCTTGCGTGTTCATTTCTATGTTTTAAACATGTTCTAGATGCTATGTTCATACACGAAATTCAGATATGCAGTTTCAGTTGAGTTATGTTAATCTATTTTGGCAGTTAGAGTTTCTGGTGATTATCTGTTAAGAGCCAATGTAATTATATTGTTTCTTGAGTTGCGCCTATCTTTGGGATATGCGTGTTTGTATTCATGATAAGTTATGAGTTAATGATGATTATCCAAAGGTGCTAAACATGTTTCAATAGAAGCATGATGTTGGAATTAATTTGGTGGAGCCGACTATGTGAATCGACGCATCCACTCATTTTGAGTTGCGCGGTCCTAACTTTGATTGTGTGCTTAGTTAAGCCGGCAAAGATGTTGCTAAAGTGTTTCCTATAGCCATCGTGACCTTATCCTTGGGAAGATACATATACCAGTTCAAATGTGATGGCTAAGTGTGAAAATGAAGTGAAAAAGAAAAGACAGAGTAGAGCAGAAAGTCAGATAGTAAAGCCACATCATTAATCAGTTGAAGATCTATTTGAAGAAACAGAAGAAGATTACAATTCACTAGAACTGATCAAGACAATAGGTCTACTCAAATAGTTTATTATCATATATAGTGTATATCTACCTAATAGAAGGTTGCAGCCTTCATCATTTGAGCAGTGAGCTCTTGGATAGTGTGTCCTCACCCCTAATAGGGTTATTTTTAGAAGACTCCTAATAGGGTCCGACCTTTGACTAGGTCTCTGTACTTATTGTATCGTAAAGATAAACTCCTAACAGGGTTGCAAGATCTTCTAACAAGGATTATTATAAACTAGTACAATTATTTTTGGGTGCTAATTCACACTGAGGTTTTTACATAATTTGGTTTTTCCCGTTACCAAAACTGTGTTGTTCAATTCTGTGTTATCTTATTGAGTTTATGTTTAAATTTATTTTGTACTTAATTGGAAAAATAATTGAATCTTGTAGATAACTAATTCACCCCCCCCCCCCTCTCAGTTATCTCTTGGGACTATTCCTAACAATTGGTATCAGAGGCAANAATAATTGAATCTTGTAGATAACTAATTCCCCCCCCCCCCCCTCTCAGTTATCTCTTGGGACTATTCCTAACAATTGGTATCAGAGGCAAATGCCTTGGAGAGAAAGATTAACAACTTAAGGTAGATCAAATGACATTCTTCAGAAAAGAGAGTCCTAAGTTTGATGGAGATAATTATCTTGACTAGAAGGAAAAAATGATAACACATCTACAGTGCATTGGTTTTGAGATTGTTGAAATAGCCACACAAGAAGTTGTTGTTCCCTCTCTGAAAGACCTTGCAAAAGATGATGCTACCAGTAAAAAAGGGATGTATTCACCGCTAATGCAATTTCCAAGCAAGCCCTTATAAGTGCATTATCTGACAGTGAATTCTTTGAGATTAAGAAAGTAGACAAAGCCTACACCATATGGAAGTATTTAGAAGATATGTTTGAAGGAGATATTCAAGAAAAGAATGCGAGAAGAAAGACATGGAAAAAGAAGTATAACAACTTAGAGATGCTACCTGAAGAGAACATCATAGATTACAATCAGAGGATTAATGAAGCAGTTTCAGGAATCAGAAACAATGATGGAGAAAGTTCAGAGGAAGACATAATGGACAAACTAATGACTACATTGACAGCAGATTATGAAAGCAAGATAAACATCTTGGATGAAACCATGAAATTTTTAAAAGACTTCAAGAGAGAGACTTTGATCAGCAAAATATCTGCATTTGAGATATCAAGATTGAAGATAGAACCCAAAAGTGAAACAACTTTCAAAGCTTCGGTCCATGGTAAGAAATCCTTAAGAAGCTCTAGTAATAATGAGAAAGAAGAAGTGGCTACAGAACTAGAAGATATCATTGCTATGATTTCCAAGAAAGAAAGGAAAGGTAAAGGTAAATATGAAGGACAACTAGCATTCAAATTTTTTTCATGCAACAAAGTTGGCCACTTTGCATCTAAGTGTCCTACAAGAGTCAAGAAGTACAGATCAGACTACAAGCCTAAATATACTAAGGAATACTATCATGCTGAAGATTGTGTAACTGATGATGATTCAGGAGAAGATGAAATTGAATTAGTTTCCATTAAAGACATTGAGAAAATGCTTGAAAATGAACATTGAAGATGAAAATAAGGCACAAGAGTTAGCATTAGTTTCCAAAGTAGACATCAGGACTGACTAGATCATTGACAGCGGATGCTCACATCACATGACAGGAGACAGAGACAGACTTGTACATCTAGACAAGTACAAAAGTGGTATGGTTTGATTTGGAGATAACACTCCCAAACCTATCATAGGCAGAGGTTCTATTATCTTAGATGGAAAGAAAAAAATAGATGATGTTCTTTATGTTGATGGTTTACATCATAACCTACTAAGTGTTGGACAATTGCTTGACAAAGGATATTAGTTGGAATTCAAAGACAACAAGTGCACCATTAATAACAAACAAGGAGATATGATTGCATCAAGATCTAAGACTAAAGGTAATGTTTTTCAGCTCAATTCAGAAGTAAGTTGTTTTCTTGCAAAAGTAGATGACAGTTGGCTATGGCACAAAAGACTTTGTCATATCAATTTTGACAACATACTAAAGATAAGAAATTTAAAGGCAGTAAGATACCTTCATAGTATTGCAAGACCAATTGATACTATGTGTAGGGAATGTGTGATGGGAAATCATGTAAGGAGCTCATTCAGAAGCAAGCAGAACTTAGCAAAAAACAAATTGGATCTAGAGCATACAGAGAGTTATGTGGTCCTACTCAAACAAGATCATACTATGGAGAAAGGTATTTTATTTTGTTTTTTGATGATTTTTCAAGGATGATGTGGGTTTCATTCTTAAAGGATAAGTCTGAAGCTTTTGAGAAGTTCAAAATATTCAAAGCTAAAGTTGAAAATGAGTCTGGATTAAAACTAAAATGTCTGAGATCAGATAGAGGGTGAGAATTCACCTCTGACCAATTTTATGAGTATTGCAAAGAACATGGGATCAAAAGGAAGTTGAGTGCTCCTAGAACCCCTCAAAAAAATGGGATTGCAGAAAGAATAAATAGGATCATACTTGAAACAGCGCACACTATCATGATACAAAGAAAAGTTGCACACACCTATTGGAGAGCTGCAGTCAATATAGCAGTCTATACTATCAATAGAGTTCAATTAAGGCTAGGCGTAGATAAGACACCTTATGAAATTTGGTTTGGTAATGTACCTACAGTAAAATATTTTAGAATCTTTGGAAGCAAATGCTACATCAAGAGAGATGATGGTGTTGGTAAGTTTGATGCCAGAAGCGATGAAGGTATTTTCCTTGGTTACTCTACTAAAGGCAAAGCATATAGATGTTTTAACTTGAGATTGAAGAAGATAATTGAAAGTACACATGTGAAGATTGATGAGAAGTCTATGATTCAAAAGAGGTATTATGATTATGTACCTATGATTGAAGATGAACCCAGGCCTAGCAGTAAGGAAACAATTATTAAAGAAATGTTTGATTGTATTGATGTATCATGCAATGACCCTAAAACAAGCAAAGAGGAATCACAGATTACAGATGAAGATGTCACACCTAAAGTTCCAAAATTCACAACTAGATACCATTCAAAAGATGATATCTTTGGAGATCAGAGCAGTAGAGTTTTGACAAGATCTAAAGAAAAAGATTTAACAGTTAATGAAGAGGTATGTTTACTTTCACAAATTGAACCCTTAAGTGTTGAAGATGCATGTAATGATTCAGATTGGCAGAAAGAAATGGAAGAATAATTAGATCAAATAATCAAGAATGACACATGGGAATTGGTTCCTAGACTTTGTTACAAAAATGTGATTGGAACAAAGTGGATATTCAGAAACAAGATGATTGAAGAAGGTACAGTGGTAAGAAACAAAGAAAGAATGGTATGTAAAGTTATGTGGAGAGAGAAGGAATAGAATACACTGATACATTTGCCCCTATGAGCAGACTGGAAGCTATTAAATTATTTTTGGCCTATGAAACATTCAAGAAATTTAAAGTATATCAAATAGATGTCAAGTCAGCTTTTCTAAATGGTGATTTAAAGGAAGAAGTCTACATAGAGAAGCCTGAAGGATTCAAACTTTTAAACAAACCAAACATGGTATGCAGACTAAAGAAAGCCCTTTATGGACTTAAACATGCCCCAAGATCATGGTATGAGAGACTTTATGGCTACTTAACCAAGATTGGATTCAAAAATGGAGCAGAATATTGCAACTTATTCATAAGAGAGACACCTAATAGACTACTACTTGTTGCTATTTTTGTTGATGAAATTATCTTTGAAGGTAATGGCAAGCTTAGTGCAGAATTTTCCAAAGAGATGCAGACTGAGTTTGAAATGAGCATGATTGGACCTATAAAATATTTTTTGGGATTGAATGTAAAACAAACTAACAAAGGCATAGTCATAAGTCAGTCTAAGTATGTGAAGGAGATATTGAAGACTTTCAAGATGGAAGATTGCAAGCCAGTAAGCACCTCCATGATAACAGGAAGCAAGCTTTCTAAAGATGATGATTCTACAGTAGTTGACAAGACACTATACAAGTCTATGATTGGAAAACTCATATATCTCACTCAATCTAGACCTGATATTTCTAATGTAGTTGGCATTGTTGGAATATTTGCAGCTGAACCTAAACAAAACCACTTAATGGAAATAAAAAGAATATTCAGATACTTAAAGGGAACTATAGACTATGGTTTATGGTATCGTAACTCAGAGAATGTACAACTTCATGTGTATACTGATGCTAATTGGGAAGGTTGTGTTGATGATAGAAAGAGTACCTTGGGAGGAGCAGTATTCCTTAGAGACAAATTGGTCACTTGGACAAGAAAGAAGCAGAATTGTATTTCTCAGTCAACAGTTGAGGCAGAATATGTAGCAGTATCATTGAATTGTTCTATAAATATCTGGATCAAATAGATGATAAAAAACTTTGGAATTCATAATGATTATCCTATTGCTATTCACTGCTATAACATTAGCACTATCAATATGTCAAAGAACCCTATGATGCACACAAAGAAAAAATTGAAATAAAATATCATTTTCTAAGAGAAAAATTTTCAGACAAAGAAGTAAAGTTGGACTATGTAAGCACTAAAGAACAATTAGCAGATATTTTTACAAAGCCTTTATAAAAAGACACTTTTGAGTATCTCAGGGAGAAGCTAGGAGTAATTCCCTTTCTTGAGTCTGATTAGAATTTGTAGCAAGAATATCATTCCTTTGTGACTGATGAATGGTTGACTACTCTACTTCTGGAGTAGTACATGTGCTTAACAGTATTTGGCACCCTTTTCCCTTGATGTCAAAGGGGGATTATATAGTAAGGGGGAGCATATACTCCGGGGGAGTATATAGTCATGTAAGTAAAAGCACAGTCACAAGAGCTACAGTGAAGATGAATCTTTGATGAGGATATTGAGAAGATTATAAAAAGAAAGAGGATACTTTGGGTTGATGGTGTTTTTCATATCATATGTTGCCATAAGTGTCAAAGGGGGAGATTTTTGGAGATTTGCTTCTGTGTAGATAGTTGATTTTATGTTTGTCATTGATGAAAACATATAATATACAACAGTGTCCTATATGTATTTATCAATACGGACACATGAAGCCTTGCATGTTCATTTCTAGGTTGTAAACATGTTCTAGATGCTATGTTCATACACGTAGATTTAGATATGCAGTTTCAATTGAGTTATATTAATATGTTTTTACAGTTACAGTTTCTAGAGATTATCTGTTAAGAGCCGACGTAATTACATTGTTTCTTGAGTTGCACCTATCTTCGGAATATGCATGTTTTTATTCATGTTTAGTTATGAGTTAATAATGATTATCCAAAGGTGCTAATCATGTTTCAACAGAAGCATGATGTTGGAGTTAATTTGGTGGAGCTGACTATGTGAATCGACGCGTCCACTCATTTTGAGTTGCGTGGTCCTAACTTTGATTACATGCTTAGTTAAGCCAACAAAGAAGTTTCTGAAGTGTTTCCTATAGCCATCGTCACCTTATCCTTGGGAAGATACATATAGCAGTTCAAATGTGATGGCTAAGTGTGAAAATGAAGTGAAAAAGAAAAGACAGAGCAGAGCAGAAAGTCAAATAGTAAATCCACATCATTAATCAGTTGAAGATCTATGTGAAGAAATAGAAGAATATTACAAGTCACTGGAACTGATCAAGACAGCAGGTCTACTAAAATAGGTCATTATTAGATATAGTGTATATCTTCCTGACAGAAGGTTGTAGCCTTCATCATTTGAGCAGTGACCTCTTGGACAGTGTGTCCTCACCCCTAACAGGGTTATTTGTAAAAGACTCCTAACAAGGTCTGAACTTTGACTAGGTCTCTATACTTATTGTATTGTAAAGATCAACTCCTAACAGGGTTTCAAGATCTTCTAACAAGGATAATTATAAACTAGTACAATTATTTGTGGGTGCTAATTCCCACTAGGGTTTTTACCTAATTTGGTTTTCCCTGTTACCAAAATTATGTTGTTCAATTCTCTGTTATCTTGTTGAGTTTATGTTTAAAGTTATTATGTACTTAATTGGAAAATGAATTGAATCTTGTAGATAACTGATTCACCCCCCCCCCCTCTCAGTTATTGTAAAGGGTGGAAATTTGATTGATTCAAGTAGATTGTATATTAGGTGTGTTGTATTTCTTTAACCTTTATATTTAATTTAGTTTTTTTGTACATGTGTATTGAGATGTGATTAAGCATATAGGGGGAAGGAAGATAAGATATTCTTCTTTTATACCCAAATGCACAAATGAAAGATCCAAGTCAATGAAAGATCCAAGTTGATTAACCCTAGAGTAGGATCAATGCACAAATGAATCAACCATTCGGAAATGGGAGAAAGGAAGAAGATCTTAAATTCTATTTTATGATTGAATAGAGATGATATATATAATAGTAATTGAAAAGGATGAGAGGAAGTACTAACCTTAAAGAATTGCAGATCAAAGAATGTTGTTTTGTGGGGTTTGTACTTTGTTTATGGAAAATCTGAAGTATGATCCGGAAATGAAATGCAGAGACAAAGAAAACCTTGAAATCTTTTTCCGATCCAACACCGTCTTGTGAAAAAGGTCAACCTTGACCAAATAATCTCACCACTGACCCAATAATCTCAACCCTGACCTGCATAGATCTGACAGAAAATCTATCCATGGATCCTGATAATTCGCTGAAAAGGGTATCCAGATCTAGTCTCAAATCTTTAGTCTTGAACCTATACCTACAATAAAAAGAGATTTGTTTGTTGGGACAGGGGGGTTTGCCTTGGTCAAACCCTGGTTTTGGAATTAACCTCAAATATATAATTGAAATTGCAGAAGTAAACAAAGTAAATGCATAAATTCACCTTGCTTGTAAAATTCCTTGTGGAGGATTTGAATCCTTGAATCCACAAGTATGTATGCACCAATGGATCTAGAATGTAGAATGTAGGATGTCTTCAATCAATTTCTTGTTGATCTCCAACACCAAATCTTGAAAGGGTTCTTGATTATGAAGAGGCTTGGAATTAGGTGGATGGAGAGATCACCAAAAAAGGGCACTATGTAGCTTGAAGCCTTCAATGGCCTCCCATGGATCTCTTTGATGAAAATGATTGCTTGAATGCTTGATGAATCCTTGCTTCAAATATTACTTGATTAATTTCTTGAATCTTTTCTTGATGATGTTTCTCAATTTCTCAAGGATGCCTAGTATCACCCAGTTGATGGTTGCTTGTGGTTAGAGAAAATGAGAGAGAAAGGCTTCCTTTTATATGAAATTAGGTCACAATCTTCTAAGGAGGCCAACATAGGAGAGTGAAATTCCCATTAAATCCTTTACCCCTAGGAGAGGACTTAAGTTAAAAATAATTTAGGAATCATCGCTTTGGAACCCGAAACAGTTGACCCAGAAGCGGGAATTAACCTTTTCAAAGACCAACATCCGAAAACTATGGGACCCTGAAATCTAGAACCTGGGTCAAGGTTGAGGATGACCTTGACCTAGGTCAGGGGTGAGGTCAACCTTGACCTAGGTCAGGGTCAAGGTTGACATAGACCCAAAAGTTTGACCCTGACCCTGAGGTCAAAAATCTCAGATTTTTAGTCTAGAATGCCAGAAATTTGCCAGAGAAAGGTAGAGAAATTGGGGTAGAACAGGGGGAAAGCCAGGTCTAAATTAGGAACCCATTCAAGGTGCTTTCCATGACCCCAAAACCACTTACTCAAAAGGATAAACCAGTCTACCATGGAAGTGCTTCTATTTTTTACTATACATTTAGCCCCCACTTTAGCAAGAGTATGGACTCAACACAAACTCTTGGTAAAGGAGATCATAAAGAATAAACAATCTTTAATGGAATAAAAAAGGGACAAAGAAATCCTCAAGCCCCCAAGGGGCTTAATTCTTTATCTACACTAAGATCATGATAAGAGAGACATCACTGGTTAAGGAGAGAGAGAGAGAGAGAGAGAGAGAGAGAGAGAGAGAGAGAGAGAGAGAGAGAGGGTGTGATTATCTTTCCCAATGAGAACTTATGTCCCATTGTGAACCACACAAGTAAACAGTGTAACTGGAAAGATGGAATTGAACCGCCTAGTGAATGTGGCTACTCACTAGTCAACCCATCAGGGAGATCCATTCTTAAGGACACCTTCCGACCTTAAGGGATCAAAATATTGAAAAACTAGAGGGATCAAGAGATCCATGTAAATTTAAATTGGAGGGATCAAGAGATCCTAAAAAAGTAAAATAAAATGTAAAATGTCCATGCTTTACGGATTAGTTTTTAATCCATAAAGGGAAAAAAAATTTAAGTGCTTGAAAATATTTTAAACGTGCGTGTGTGTGAAAAGTGAGTAGAGCGTATGCCCCCATATTAAAGTCATTGCTAACACTTTAACATGAAAAATGGCTTTAATGTAAATATAAACAACTCTATGGATTACGTTTCCACTACGAGATGCCCCCAAATGAAGACAAATCAAGGGAAATAAAACATAAACATACAAAAGAGAACATAAGGGATCTACCTACTGTGAGGTCAGTATGATCATAAGATAACATGTACATATAAATATGATATTATTGCAAATGAATTGTCATCATTCACCAGAGAAATTAGAACTACAATCACAATGGAGGAAAGAAACTTAAGATTTTACGAAGAAGAATCTTTTTGGACTACATCCTGGATACCAAAAAGAATCAGTGCTACCATGTCGCAGATCCAAGTAGATTATACAAGGGAAACATTTATGAACAATAGCACAAGTACAACATAACATAGAAACAACATATAGAATAATAAAGATACATATACAAGAATTTTACAACAGGTTTGAATCTTTTATCACCTTGCACAAACAAAGTAACAAGGGTCATATAAAAGAATCTAACAAACATTTAGCAAACACATTATGGGAGAAGCATAGTACAACATGCAAACAAAAAAAGGGCTACGATGAAGCATAAGCCAATCAAGCGCATCGTCAACCCTCCCCATCTTGGTTTATATCAGTTAGGGTAGGTGGGCAACTCACAAGATGGAATATAACCAATACAATAGGAATGATAGCTAGTTCCAAACAAGGATCCTCTTGAGAATTGCGTTGCTTGATACTAGGTGTAATTTTCAATTGATTTGAAAGCATCTGAGGTAAGTCAGTATCAAGATCAATGGTCTCATATTCATCACTAAGATCAATAGGATCATCTAAAGTATCCTCCTCATCAAGATTAATTGAAATTGGATCTAAGATGCAAATAGGATCATCAGAATCATTCATCTTAACATCATTATGGATATTGACTTCTTTCGACACATCAGGCATAGGTTGGTCAAAAGAAGGTGAAGAGTTTCAAAGAAGAGAAGAATGAGCCCTAGCATTATCTCTATGCTTCTTACGATGTTCATTACCATATTTTTGCATTTTTCTTTTCTTAACATATGTTGAGAACTAGGAGGAATGACCATAGATTCCTTCACATGGTCTATAGGAGGATTCTCAATGGATGGTAATGAAATAGTAAAATTTGGATTATTAGAATTAGAAGTAATGTCTAAAGGAGGTATGGAAGGAGTAGGCAAAAGACCACGGTTGAGATTTATCCAAGGCATACTTAACTCAGTAATTTTGCGATGTTTGTAAGGTTGATATGAGAAAAAAAGATGATCAGGGCGAGGAGGACATGAGTTAGGTAATGAAGGCCAAAAGAAATCAAGAGTAGCACAATCTCTAGGCTTAGAAGGTTGATACAAACTATGATTAATCATTTTGACTTCTCCATTATGAATGAACTTAAGACATTTATGAATAGGAGAAGAGATAGCATGCATAGAAGATATCCAAGGTAAACCAAATTTGATTTGAAATTGATCAAAAGTAGGAATAACAATGAAGTTAGTATCTACAACTTTACCACAAAGTTCTACTGGTAATTTGATAGAACCAAGTGCAGAATAAAGAAAACCATTACACATTTGGATCCACACATCAGATGGATCATAACAATCACGTTGTAAGTTTTTCATAAAAAGATTTTCCTCAGTAATGACATTTATTAAAGATGTGGGATCAAAAAGACAACCATGAGTAGGTATCTTAACAATCCTAGCATAGATATAAAGGGGACCATCAGTAGCTTTAATCGTTTCAGAATCATCAAACGTGATTAAAAATTCCCTGGGTCGCTTATACTTAGTTTGTTTTTGAGTTTTAGGTGGAACAACAAGTTGAAGTAGAGGTGAAGGATCATGAACAATAGGTTGAGACGAAACAACACACTCCACATGATTAACAATGTGATTAAGATCATCCATCTTTGAATCATAAACAATAGCCACAGAATATGGTTGAGCTATGGTATTAGTATCATGTGTAGGTAAAGGATTCATATAGATTTGAAGGTTTTGATTAGGAGGAGGAAAAGATTTATTCCCACTACCATCAAAACTATCAATAGGAAAAGCCTTTGAATCAATTAAATCTTGAATTATATGCTTTAAAGAATAGCATTTTTCAGCATCATGGCCATTCTGGTGATGGTATTGACAGAAAGCTTTAGAATCAAAGGATTTGGATGCTATCATGGTAGGGGGAAGAGGTCAAATAGGAGGCAAGGTAATCATATTAGAACTTAACAACCTACTCATTATAGAATGCAAATTTTTCAGAGAGAGGAGTAAACATACGATCCATATAGAAAGTAGTGGATGTAGAAGTGACATTATTGGATGTAACAGTAACTTGATCAGCAACCATATTCATTTGTTTATTAATCTTGACATAGTTATTAGGTTTTTGAAACTTATTAGGATTAGGAGCATTGTCACTCTTATCAATGGGAACAGGAGCCATTGGAGTATTGCTCTCAACTTGACTCACTTGTAACTGATAATAGTGAAGTGTTGCACAAAGTTGTTGAAAAGAGGTAAATTCAGTAAGAAGAATCTTATCTCTAATATCCTTTTGTAAATTTGAAATAAACATGTGTTGAATATCAATATCAGGAATAGGATAAGAAATCTGAGCATACCAATGCTTAAATCTACCAATGAAATCAGTCAATTTTTCTTTAATGTTTTGTTTACAATGCATTAAGCTAGTTAAGGAAACTTGTGGACCCATGTTATTTTGAAATTGTTGGATTAAGGTATTAGCAAGTTTAGGGAAAGAATCAATTGAATAAGGAGGTAAAGAAAAATACCATTGCAAAGCCTTATCACGAAAAGTTCTAGCAAACAGTTTAGCTAAAATCCTATGGTCATGAGCATAATGACTACAAAGGATTTGAAATTTTTTAACATGAGTGACAGGATCGCCTTTACCATTGTAATTCTCAAGATGAGGCATATCGGCTTGTTGAGGGACAATAGCACAAATGATGTCTAAGGATAAAGGACTACCCATGTCACATGTAGGAATGGTAAACATGGATTGGGTTAAATATGCAAGCTATTGTTGTAAAGATTACATAGTTTGAGCCAAGCTAATAATTGTGGAATCATTAGAGGAAACAGGTGGCATATAAATATTAGGAACACTAGGAAAAGTGTAGGAAGAAGCAGGAATAGAAGACACAACTAGTAGAACATTAGGAATCATAGTTGGAAGGGGATTAGAATAAGTAAAAGGTACACTATGATATGAAGGTTGTGAGGTAGGTAGAGATACCAAAGGAGTACTCATAGGAATAGATTCAATTGGGATAGATGTAGTCATTAAAGGAGTAGTATAAGTAGGAATGCTAGGAGTTGAATAAGGTCCTTGACTAGTGATAGGAGGTGTATATCCTAATTCTTGAGCCTCTTGAGCTAAAGGTTTAACATTTGAATGCACAAGATGAGTGAGACCACACAAAAAGTTAATACCTTGATCATTATCATGGGGGAATTTATTAATAGCATCTATAGCTTGGATAGAATCTTGATTATGGTTTTCTTGGATAAGCCAATTTCCCATTTTATCAAGTTCGATTGAGAGTTTTCGCACTTGCTCAGTAGGAAATCTTGAGGCATCATCCTCATCATGAGATGAGTGAGAAGAGTTATGCTCCATAGAAGGGTTGGAATCATAAGTTATCAAATTATCATCTAGGATCCTAAGGAAAGGAGAGGAAGAATCAGGATCAAAGGAACCCATAAGTCTACGGCTTCATCTAACCAGGATACTATAAGTAGGACTAGAAGTGGTAAAGCTCATACACCAATGCAATGCAAATGAACTTAACACAAGATACTGATTTATGAATTTTAAATATAATTGAAAGAACATGCACGATCTAGCATAAACATGTAAATCTAATACCAAAAAGAAAGAGTTGTCTATCATGGGTTCACCAAAATGTAAAGGGTGGAAATTTGATTGATTTGTAGATTGTATATTAGGTGTGTTGTATTTACTTAACCTTTACATTTAATTTAGTTTTGTTGTATGTGTATTGAAATGTGAGTAATCATATAGGGGGAAGGAAGATAAGATATTCCTCTTTTATCCCCAAATGCACAAATGAAAGATCCAAGTTGATTAACCCTAGAGTAGGATCAATGCACAAATGAATCAACCATTCGGAAATGGGAGAAAGGAAGAAGATCTTAAATTATGTTTTATGATTGAATAGAAATTATATATAACAATAATTGAAAAGGATGAGAGGAAGTACTAATCTTAAAGAATTCCATATCAAAGAGTGTTGTTTTCTGGGGTCTGTACTCTATTTCTGAAAAATCTGAAGTATGATCCGAAAAGGAAATGCAAAGAAGAAAAAAAACTAGAAATATTTTTCTGATCTGACACTGTCTTGTGAAAAAGGTTGACCTTGACCCAATAATCTCACCGTTGACCCAATAATCTTGACTCTAACCTGCACAGGTCTGACAAAAATCTGTTTGCGGATCCCGATAGTTCACCGAAAAGGGTATCTAGATCTGTTCTCAAATCTTTAGTCTTGAACCTGTACCTACAATAAAAAGAGATTTTTTTGTTGGGGGGAGGGGTTTTCCTTGGTCAAACCCCGGTTTTGGAATTAATCTCAAATTATAATTGAAATTGCAGAAGTAAACAAAGTAAATGCATAAATTCACCTTGCTTGTAAAAGTCCTTGTAGAGGATTCGAATCCTTGAATCCACAAGTATGTATGCACCAATGGATCTAGAATGTAGAATGTAGGATGTAGGATGTCTTCAATCAATTTATTGTTGATATCCAACACCAAATCTTGAATGGGTTCTTAATTATGAAGAGGATTGGAAGAAGGTGGATGGAGAGATCACCAAAAAAGGGCACTATGTAGCTTGAATCCTTCAATGGCTTCCCATGGATCTCTTTGATGAAAATGAATGCTTGAATTCTTTATGAATCCTTGCTTAAAATATTACTTGATTTCTTTCTTGAATCTTTTCTTGATGATGCTTCTCAATTTCTCAAGGATGCGTAGTATCACCTAGTTGATGGTTGGTTGTGGTTAGAGAAAATGAGAGAGAAAGACTTCCTTTTATATGAAATTAGGGAACAATCTTCTAAGGAGGCCAACATAGGAGAATCAAATTCCCATTAAAGTCTTTACCCCTGGGAGAGGACCTAAGTTAAATATAATTTAGGAATCATCACTTCAGAACCCAAAACATCCAACCTGGAAGCGGGAATTAACCTTTTCAAAGACCAACATCCGGGAACTGTGGGACCGTGAAATCTGGACCCTGGCCAAGGTCGAGGTCGACCTTGACCTAGGTCAGGGGTGAGGTCAACCTTGACCTAGGCCAAGGTCAAGGTTGACATAGACCCAAAAGTTTGACCCTGACCCTGAGGTCAAAGATCTCATATTTTCAGTCTAGAATGCCAGAAATTTGCCAGAAAAAGGTGGAGAAATTGGGGCAGAATAGGGGGAAAGTAAGGTCTAAATCAGGAACCCATTCAAGGTGCTTGACATGACCCCAAAACCACTTACTCAGAAGGCTAAACCAATCTACCATGGAAGTGCTTCCATTTTTTGACTATACAGTTATCTCTTGGGACTATTCCTAACACTTTCAATTTATCTTTATCCTTAGTACACTCCCGATTTAAAGAGGATGCTTTAACAAAATCATTTACCTCAATGTTATTATTTTTGAGTAGAAAAGCGAGGTGCCCAATCTATTTTTTCATGCATTGATGTTCTTCATGACCAAGTGTTGGTGTAATTATTTAATTTAAAAATAGGATTTTAATCCTAATTATTCGTCCATAGACATTTGACACTTGTCTACACAATTCATCATTATTTAGGAGTCTATTATAGATGTGTCAATTTCATTTTGACACATCATCCTAGTATTTTGGGCATCTTTCCACCACTCTATTTCATTCCTCTCTTCATGGTTGGACTCTGTTACATTCTAGGCCTTTATGTACCTGACATCTTATTTGATTCAATGGTCTACTAGGCTCATTTTATTTGTGTACTTTATTCTTATCTTTTTTAGATCTTGTTGTTTCTTATATGGTATAAGAGCACGATAGAGATATTTTAAAGTCTATATTATGTTTCAGTGGTGGCTTGTGAGAAGGGCATAAAGTGAGGGTTATCCTCATGCCATCATGAAGCAACATGTGGAATTGAGGAATGCATCCGTGTGATGGGATGTGGGAAACACAAATTGTGGTAGTCTTGAATGACGTGGTTGGTAGACCCTCCCAGGTCACCATCAACAGTGGGTCTACTCCCACGTACATCAACCTTCATTTGGCCCAGATGATGCAATTTTTATAAAGTCTAGCCCCTAGTCATATGGTTTTTTAAGCCCCTGGTTGTTCCCTACCCTTGGGGGCTTAACTTTGAGCCTTGTTTTTTTATTTTATAGAAATTTATTTTTTGGTGGAGATTAAATTTTTCCAGCAACAATTTTTTTTAATGAAGGTGGATCATTTTGTAAAGAGACCAGATGCTCATAACTTTTGCTCATAAATTTTTCTCCTTAACTCAAAAATGAGTTACGTTTTTTGCAAAAGTGTATGATTTTTTTTCACGTTCATATAACAGACACACTCATGTACTATCATTAAAAAGTGTCATATTGAATGTTTTTGTGGGTTTGATTACAAAGAAGTCATTTTATAAACTGCCAAAAATAAGGGGGGAGAGATAATCAAGGAGGTTTTGAGTGGTACCTATTTTTCTCACTTAATCATGAAGTGCTCTTCTTTCTTCATTTATACATTCTACAAGAAACTATATAAGTCTACCAACAAGGATCCTAATGTAACTATACAACCCCTAGCTCCTTTCAATTATCATGATTGGAAGCTGAAAGTAATTATTGTACTAAAGAATAAAGGCTTAAAGAGGGTAACAATGGGAATAGAGAAAGAACATAATGAAGCTAAGGACAAGGAAAAGTATTTTAATAAGTGTGATCAAGCATTTGACTTTCTATGCTTAAACCTATCTCCTAAATTAGTATTCCATGTTGAAAACTTGAAAACACCCAATGAAGTTTGGGAAGATCATAACAAACTATTTGGGATAGTTGATGAACTTAGAAGTCATGAGTTGGAAAATCAACTCCTATGTCTTAGTCCTTCTAGTTTTTCAAAATTAGAGGACTTCTTCACTAAGTTTAAATCTTTAAAGTTGTTATTAAAATATTGTGGAATTTACAAGAAAGAGGATCAATTACTCTTTTCTATACTTTCCAAGCTAGGTTCTGATTTTTTTTTAATTTCTAGAAATTTAGTTTTTGGTGGCAATTAATTTTTTGACAATGGAGGTGGATCATTTTGTAAAGAGACCAAAAATCATTTTCTCATAACTTTTGCTCCTTAACTCAAAATTGAGTTTTTTTTTTTGCAAAAGTGTATGATTTTCTCCACATTCATATAACATACACACTCATGTACTATCATTAAAAGGTGGTGTACGAGCACACCTAAATCAAACCCCTAGCTCTTTATTTCTGGCATGTGCTGACTCTAGCCAAGTCAGGAGAGTGTGTGTGGACCTTAGAAGGTCATTTTTTTTATTTCCCTAAGATGGATATGACTAGATCAATCCATGTCTAGATAGGTTGCATAGTTGGCTTCTTTTGTTGTGTGTGTGAGGTAGTTTGTGAGCCTCTGTAAATCCAACCAAGGCATCCAGAACCTTGGATAAGTTTCTTGGTATCACTGGCACTCGACCTACACTGGTGCCTAGCAGCTCGGCCTACACTGCCTAGTAGCTCGTCCTACATTGCCTAACAACTCGGCCTACATTTCCTAGCAGCTTGACCTACATTTCCTAGCAGCTCAACCTACACTACCTAGCAGCTCGGCCCACACTACCTAGTAGCTCGGCCTACACTGCCTAGAAACTCGGCCTCCACTGCCTAGCATCTTAGCCTACACTGGTGCCTAGGAGCTCGACCTACATTGGTGCCTAGCACCTCAGCCAACATTGGAGCTCGGTTTTTCATTACTATTGCTCAACAATATTCAGTTGTAACGGCCTATGAAAAGCGGATCTTGTCTTTTATGGACAGTATGGTTAGTGTAATGGTTCCTGAAGAGATTCTTTCGAATGAGTGGACTGTTAGGGTTGTTTCCTATGAGAGGATGGTTATTAATAACATCCCAAGCCTTCATGTTAGACATCTAGAGAGGAGAGATTGAAGAAGAAGAGAAGCTATAGGAAAGTTACAGATTTGCAGATTATTGTACTATTTTGTTTTGTTTCCAGTAATGAGAAGTTGCAGACTTTGTTTTTAGTGGATATCAAGTTTCTTTGTGGTTCCTTTTGTATGCTAGTAGATTAGTTACTATATTTTCTATTTTGTAAGTTGTTAGTTCTTCACCCATTATGGGTTGTAAGTAGTAATGGCCCCTCAAGATTCCAAAATCCATGGTGAGAGTCATGTGTTGGGATGGAACTCGAGAGGAGCCCTTGTACATAGTTTCATTTTTGTTTTCTATAGCAGAAGAAACAACAACATGTTTGGAGATCTTACCCTAGGCGAGCTCAGTGATAGTCCGGCTACGGAAGAGAATGAGAAAAATGTTCTGAAAACATTGGTTAGATGAATCTATTTGTGTAGGTTCAACAAGAAGAAGATGAAAAGAATTTCGATGGGGGACTGTGTCTTGAAGAGGAGTTAAGTTGAGAGGGAATTACCTCAGTTTAGGGTTGTGAACACCCTAAGAGATCTAGGAGAAAGATCTCAGAATAGAACCAAGTTGGTTCTGTAGCAGCAACAAGACTTCCATCCACATCAAATTGGTACCAGGGCCTAAATTGATTGGGCTTGTGGTAAATGTTCTAGCCAGCAGCATCAATAGGTGAAAACAAGATGGTCACCAATGCAGAGCTTGCAAAGGAAGTAGATGAGTAGAAGAGAGTGATAGAGGATCAAAGGGAAAGGAGTAGACTCCTTGAAGAAGCCTTAGATGAGATAAAGGTAAAACTTTCAGAAGTTGCAAATGCAACTAAAAGCAAAGATGGAGATGAAGTCAGCAGCAGCAGAGGGAAGAAAAAACTTGATGATGAAGACTTGATACCTGAACCAGACCCTCCCATGAATGAGGAGCCATTTCTAAAAGCTCTCAGAGCCCTAAGAGGAAAAAGTCTTGAAGGAATTCCATTATTTAATGGAAAAATGGACAGTGAACTAGTTGTGGAATGGATAGAAGGTATTGAGAATCATTTTGAATGTGAGGGCATAACTGAAGCATAGAAGGTAAAAGTTGCAAAGTCAAGGTTAACAGGTTCAACATTAACATTATGGAAATACCTCTATGAAGAGAGAGAGACAGAAAGATGGGTAAGCATCCAATTTCAAATTGGAAGGTGATGTTAAACAAGGTAAAGGCGAAATACCTACCTGAGGATTATGAAATCTAGTTACACAAGAAGAGGCAGAGTTTGAAGAAAAAAGATTTGGATGTGGCTACGTATACTGAAGGATTCCAAAATTTGTTCTTGAGGTCAAGGGTCCAAGATTGGTCAAGGAAAGGTAGACCTAAGTGTCCACCTTTCCTTGGTCCATTTTGAGGTTACCCTATGACCAATCTTGCTGAAGATGGACCAAGGAAAGGTGGACGCCATTCTAAGTTGGCCTACTCCCAAGGCTGCAACTAAGGTAAGAAGTTTCCATGGTTTAACTCAGTATTATAGAAAGTTCATTAGACATTTCTATGTGATTTTTTCACCTATGTTAGACACTATCAAAGGTGGGATGAAGACAAAGTTTCAATGGACACCACAGGTTGAGAAAGGGTTTGAAACACTCAAGGAGAAGATAGCAGAGTTTCCTACTCTAGTTCTTCCAAGCTTTGATAATATTTTTACAGTAGAATGTGATGTAAGTAATGTGTCCATTGGGGCTATCATAAGCCAAGAAGGAAGACCAAAAGCTTTCCATAGTGAGAAGCTAAATGATGCAAAGAAGAAGTACTCTTCTTATGACTTAGAGTTGTATGCTATAGTCCAAGAACTCAAGAAGTGGAGGCACTACTTTCTTCCAAAGGAGTTCATAGTATATATACTGATAACCAAGCTCTCAGCTTCCTTAACTCTCAAGTCAAACTTAGTAGCAAACACATGAAGTGGGTGGAGTATCTACAAGCCTACACTTTCAATATCAAGCATAAAAAGGAGTACATTAAAAGGTTGTTGATGCATTGAGAAGAAGGATGCTCACAGTCCAAGAAGTTCAGCTACAAAGCATAGGTATTGATAGCTTCAAAGACCTATATGTCGAAAATGAAGATTTTGCCCAAATCTACAAGGTATGCAAGGAGTTTAAGAACAACTTTCAAGGTGATTTTTCTTAATATACCTTGCAGAATGATTTATTATTTAAAGGAGGTCAGATTTGTGTTCCTAAAGGGTCTATGAGAGAAAATTTGATTCAAGAAAAAAAATAATAGAGCACTTAGTGGTCATTTTGGAGTCACTAAGACTCAAGAGCTAGTCACTAGGTTCTATTTTTGGCCTAGAATGAATATAGATGTTAGACAGTATGTTGAGAGTTGTGTAGTGTGTAAAAAGCAAAGGGCACATACTCAAATGCAGGTATTTATCATCCACTTCCAATCCCAATCAGACCATGGGAATGCATGAGCATGGATTTCGTAGTTGGTTTGCCAATAACAAGGCAGGGATATGACAATATTTTTGTTGTGGTGGACAGATTTAGTAAGATGGCACATTTTATACGTTGAAAGACTATTCATGATGCTTGTAACATTGCTCAGTTATTTTTCAGTGGAGTGGTGAGGATCCATGGACTCCCACTTAGTATTGTTTCCGACAGGGACACCAAATTCATGAGCCATTTTTGGAAGACCTTATGGCAAAGGCTCGACACTAACTTGTCTTTTAGATCTACATATCATCCAAAGATAGATGGACAAATAGAGGTGGTCAATAGGAGTCTTGGTAACTTGCTGAGATGCCTCACAAAGGAGCATGGTCAAGCATGGGACCAACTCATTGGACAAGCTGAATATGCATACAATGATATAGTGAATAGTGATGACATCATATTTGGAGGCAATGATATGCTATGCAAATCATTTGCTGATGAGATGAGCAAAGAATTTGAGATGTCTATGTTTGGAGAGATCAAGTTCTTTCTTGGTTTGCAGATAATTCAAAAAAGTGAAGGCATTTTCATTACACAGTCCAAATACATCAAAGAAGTCCTCAAAATATTCAAGATGGAAGATTCCAAACCTGTTGGAACACCGATGGCTACTGGATGCAAATTAACAAAGGAAGACAAGACAATAGAGGTAAATCAGACTCTATATAGATCAATGATAGGTAAAATCATGTATGTTGTACACACTAGACCAGATATTGCACATGAAGTAGGGATTGTTGCTAGATTTTTTGCTAACCATAGGGAATCACATATGAATGCTGTGAAAAGAATCCTAAGATATCTAAAGAATACTAAAGAATTTGGCTTATGGTATAGAAGAGAAGGAAAATTTAAACTAAAAGTGTTTACCGACGCTGATTGGACTAGAAATCTTGATGACCAAAAGAGCACAATTGGCGGAGTATTCTTTATGGGTGACAGACTTGTCACATGGATTAGCAAAAATCAAGGATGCATCTATTAGTCTACTGCAAAAGAAGAATATGTTGTTGCTACTGCAAACTACTCAAATATTGCATGGATCAAACAATTGCTGGAAGGAATGCATATGAAGATCATAGAACCAGTGATTATTTATTGTGATAACACCAGTGCAATAAATATTTCCAAGAATCTAGTCATGCATGCATTGACTAAACACATTGCCATCAAGTATCATTATTTGAGAGAACAAGTTCAAGAAAAGGAGGTGATACTTGAATATGTGCAATAAAAAGAACAATTGGATGATATCTTCACCAAGCCACTACCCAAGGATACATTTGAGTACCTGAGAAAAAGACTAGGGGTCAAACCCATGTCTACAAGTCAGTAAAAGGACTGAAAGCCACATCAACCATATATTATCATAATATCATTCATGATTGATGCAAGCAGAAGCTGAACTTCAAAGCTACATCTATATACACAAAGGTATATATCAGAACCAAGCACCAGATAAAATTGTTATATTGATGATGGATAAGGGAAATTCAAGGAATATATTATGAATGAAGAAATTGTTTGACAAAATATCAGATATTTGTGAAAATATTTGTTTGGAATTAATGTCAAAGGGAGAGAATGTATTTCATATTATCATTAGAAACTATTTATTATCAAATTACTCCAAACAGGGAGAGATCATATCCATAGGGAGAGAATTTGTATCAAAAGTTGCAAATAAAAGGGTCAAAAACATCAAAGAAGAACAGTCAAAAGAGAGAAATTGACACAGACAGAGGATAAAACACATCAAAAGAAGAAACAAAAAAGCTACAAGAATCAAATCCAAGCTTACACAGAGCTTACCTACGGTCAGACATTTTATCGGTTATCAAAACAAATTGTTTGGTAATTTGATGAATCTCAACAATTGTATTTCATATTGTATTAAAGCAATAGTATAGTATGATAATATATCATGTTTCCATCAATGCCAAAGGGAGAGATTGATGACATGTAACTGATTAAATGGTTGACTATATTAATTTGAAGATGATGCAAGACATTAAATCAATTAATGGTTTGTATTATCATTGATGTCAACTTGATATCATCTATATGGTCATGCCAAAGAATTTAGAGAATCAATAGAATAGAGGTTATGCTTTCAACAATGCATACAAGTCAAGTATTCACCAAGTGATAGACTACACCGGCAGAGTGCACACCATCGGTAAATACAGAGACAAAGTCACAGTGATGCCCGACGAGAAAAAGATAGTGTTGCCCGATGAAGCAGAATCACAGGATGCACGACGAGCTGAAAATAGTGTTGCCCAACGAGCAAGAACCAATGATACCCAATGGATAGAGATTCTGAAGCTAATTGAAGCTACACCGACAGAACTGGCAGTTGTCACTAGCGACAAACTATGAAATTGACTGAAAAAATAGAGAGATCAGAAAATGACAAAATATCTAGCTGGCAGAGCTTAAAGTTAGACTTAACTGGTTGTTTTATTTGTTTTATTCAATGACAGTTAAGCAATTGATTTGTACAGTTGGAAAGAAGATAACTATGAGATAAATCAGGAGTTAAAGCCGTAAATCAATTTGGCTGGATTGTTTTTCACGCCAAGAAACAAGAATCAAGAACCTAGAATTAAGGAATATCATGTCTATATAAAGAGACAAGCATAATTCATTTTGGCAATCAATCAGATACGCGGGGGAGTGAACTGATAGAAGATGCTGAAGAGAAACTGATAAGGGTGAGCTTCATGCAGTCCTAATCAATCAAGCTAAGGGAGAGCTAAAGAATTCTGCAAACACCGACACACAGTGAAGCACAGCATCATAGAGCAGAAAGAGTTAAGTACAAAGGAATATAATTGATACATTGATCAGAAAGGTAATATATGTAAATAGATCTGAATATATGCAATTCAAAGTTGCATAAGAAATAGGTCATTGCGTTTCAATTTAACCATTGAAGCATTAAGTCTCTTAACAGAGCAGGACTTAACAGTCTTTTTATAATTGATGTATATGTTAAAAAATTACCAAAAAGGTTGATTCATGATAGTAGCGTCGGTCTTACCTAAAGCCTATTGACAATCTAAGAAGGAGGTTGAGTCAAGGATGGTAGTAAGATTAGCATAAAGCCTATTGACAGTCATGAGACTGATTCAAGGATGGTAGCGTAGGTGCCAGATACTTAGTGACAATCTATGTATAAAAATCCTCTAACAAGGTCGCACTTAACAGTGTGTTTGTAACCTTTAACAGGGTTGGCTCCTAACAGGGCTCACTTCAGAAGAGTGAAAATTTTGGGGTACCAGTCCCAATGGTTTTTCCCTTAATAGGGTTTCCACGTTAAAATCCTTGTGTTATATGTGTATGGTTTATTACTTTATTGTTTTACATTCTACATATGCATTTATGGATTGATTGGTATACTTTACATATTTAATGAGTATCGGTAAATGAGTTTCGCTGCTTATCGGTTATCAAGGAGAATAAGGACAGACAAGGTAAACTAACAGACAGTTATTTATTTCAAGTATTTCAAAGGCATGCATCTTGTTGGGACTTAATAATTTGAGAAGTATTGATTGGTGGATTAAAGTTTAAATTGGATAAATCTTTAAGGCCACTGATTCACCCCCCCTCTCATTTATTACTAACAAATATATCGACTGGTAAGAGCCCTTTTGAAATTTTTTATGGCTTTCTCCCAAGAGGAATTTTTGAACTTAGAGAATTGAAGTAAGGAATGCATGGTAGTGGATATGCTGAGGAATTTTCTCATTCAATGAGAGAAGTCCATGAAAGTGTGAGAAAGAACTTGATTGAAAATGATGAAAAGGTAAAGCAAAAGGTGGATGCAACAAAGAGGGATATTCAGTTTCAGATTGGAGACTTTGTGATGGTACACTTGAACAAACATAGGATTTAAAAAGGTGTCCCTCAAAAGCTATAGATGAAGAGGCTAGGTCCATGTAAGATACTTGTGAAGTATGGAAATAATGAATACAAGGTGGAGCTTCTTGAAGACATTGGGTTGTCACCGATTTTCAACATTGCAGATTTGATAGAATACAAAGGAGGAAATCAAGATGCGGATCAAAACCTTCAAGAGGTAATACAAGAGGTAAAAGATCTCAAATTAACCCCTACTCCATCTATGATAGCTGAAAAGATACTAGACTCAAGGGTCTACAAGAAGACTAGGAACAAAGACTATATGGAGCACCTTGTCAAATGGCATGGAAAAGAAGATGTTGATGCTACTTGGATCAGAGAAATAGACTTCAAGAGGTTGGGAATTGATCCAAACATGCTCAATCCAAGGATGCATTAACCTTTCTTTTGTCTAGGGGAGTATGGTGCAGGAGCACAACTAACTTAAACCCCTAGCTCTTTATTTCTAGCATGTACTAACTCTAGCCAAGTCAGGAGAGTGTGTGTGGACCTTACAAGGTTATTTTTTTTATTTCCCTAAGATGGATATGACTAGATCAATCCATGTCTTGATAGGTTTCTTAGTTGGCTTCTTTTTTTGTGTGTGTGAGGTAGTTTGTGAGCCTCTAGAAATCCAACCAAGGCATTGAGAACCTTGGATAAGTTTCCTGGTATCACTGGCACTCTACCTACACTGGTGCATAGCAGCTTGGCCTACACTGCCTAGCAGCTCAGCCTACATTTCCTAGCATCTCGACCTACACTACCTAGAAACTCAGCCTACATTGCCTAGTAGCTCTGCCTACACTGCCTAGTAGCTTGGCCTGCATTGCCTAGCAACTCGGCCTACACTACCTAGCAGCTCGGCCCACACTGCCTAGCAGCTCAGCCTAAACTTCCTAGCAACTTGGCTTACACTGCCTAGCAACTCGGCCTACACTAGTGCCTAGCAGCTCAGCCTACACTGGTGCCTAGCAGCTCAGTCAACACCGGAACTCAGTTTTTCATTACTATTGCTCAGCAATATTCAGTTGTAACAGCCTATGAAAAGTGGATCTTGTCTTTTATGGACAGTATGGTTAGTGTAATGGTTCCTGAAGAAATTCTTGCAAATGAGTGTACCGTTAGGGTTGTTTCCTATGAGAGGATGGTTATTAATAACATCCCAAGCCTTCATGTTAGACATCTAGAGAGGAGAGATCGAAGAAGAAGAGAAGCTATAGGAAAGTTAGAGATTTACAGATTATTGTACTATTTTGTTTTGTTTCCAATAATGAGAAGTAGTAGACTGTGTGTTTAGTGGATATCAAGTTTCTTTGTGGTTCCTTTTGCATGCTAGTAGATTAGTTACTTTATTTTCTATTTTGTAAGTTGTTAGTTCTTCACCCATTCTGGGTTGTAAGTAGTAATGGCCCCTTGAGATTCCTGAATCCATTGTGAGAGACATGTGTTGGGATGGAACTCAAGAGGAGCTCTTGTACATAGTTTCCTTTTTGTTTTCTATAGGAGAAGCAACAACAACATGTCTGGAGATCTTACCCTAGGCGAGCTCGGTGATAGTTTGGCTAGGGAAGAGAATGAGAAAAATGTTCTGAAAACATTGGTTAGATGAATCTATTTGTGTAGGTTTAGCAAGAAGAAGATGAAAATATTTTTGATGGGGGACTGAGTCTTGAAGAGGAGGTAAAGTTGAGAGTGACTTACCTCATTTTAGGGTTGTGAACACCCTAAGAAATCTAGGAGAAAGATCTCAGAATAGAGCCAAGCTAGTTCTATAGCAGCAACAAGACTTCTATCCACATCAAAAGGTGTCATTTTGAGTGTTTTTGTGGGTTTGATTACAAAGTACCCCTTTTATAAACTGCCAAAAAAAGGGGGTGAGATAATCAAGAGGATTTTGTGTGGTACCTATTTTATCACTTCCTCACAAAGTGCTCTTCTTTCTTCATTTATACATTCTACAAGAAACTATCTAAGTATACCAACATGAATCTTAATGTAATTATACAACCCCTAACTCCTTTCAATTATCATGAATGGAAGCTAAAATTAATTTTTGTACTAAAGAATAAAGGCTTATACAGGGTAACAATGGGAACAAATAAAGAACCTAATGCAGCTAAGGACAAGGAAAAGTATTTTAATAAGTGTGATCAAGAATTTTACTTTCTATGCTTAAACCTACCTCCTGAATTAGTATTCCATGTTGAGAACTTGAAAACACCCAATGATGTTTGGGAAGATCTTAATAGACTATTTGTGGCAGTTGATGAACTTAGCAGTCATGAGTTGGAAAAGCAACTCCTAAGTCTTAGTCCTTCAAGTTTTTCAATATTAGAGGACTTCTTCACTAATTTTAAATCTTTAAAGTTGCAATTAAAAGATTGTGGAAATGACAAGAAAGAGGATCAATTACTCTTTTCTATACTTTCCAAGCTAGCTTCTGAATTTTATGTGTTTGTCTCTACTTTCTACTCCATTAAAGGATGACGACTTGTGTAGACAAGTGTCAAATGACTATGGACGACTAAGTAGGATTAAAATCCTATGTGTAAATTAAATAATTACACTAACCATGTCTTCAACTCAATGCAAAGATGTTTTATATGTATTCTCTTGGGTGTTAAATAATGTACATGTAAGTCTTTATGCCAATTTTTCTTATATGTGAAAAATAACATTTCTGTGGTTATATCATTTTTGAAATCCCAACTTATGCAATAAGGTTTAGGTAGTTAAGGAATGATGTAAAATATAAGATATAGGTAAGGGTTTTGTCCAGGCATATACTTTGATACTTTTAGAAAAGTAAAATATTTTGTTGGTTTTAAAAGGATATTGAGAAAGAAAGAATATGTGGAGAAAGAAGAATGATGGAAATGTAATTTTGATTGATGATTTTCATGGTTGTTGCTTCACCTTCAGAGATGAGCTCTCTTTGTGTTAAAGTTCTTTGACTATAGAAAATTTGATTTGTGTTGAACTTGAGAGGAATTGCAAAATTGCATGTGTTTAGTTTTTGGTATTCTTTGATCTTACTTGAGCTTGTAAATGTCTTCTTGCATTGATAGATATCCTATGTTGATTGTGTGATATTTATCTTCTTTATAATTAAGACAATGTCATATATATTAAAGTCTGTTGCAAACTCTACGAGATATAATAATTACTTTGGTTCCTGATTGTTATGTGTTCTTGTTTATGTATGATCTTCACATTGTAGTTTTGTTCATTGTTTCATAAAATGCATAAGTCCTTACATGTAAAAAATTTAAATAGGGTAAATGATATTATAAATGACTAAATTATTTTCCTTTCCATTTATTGGATTGTAATAATTTTTAATGTCATCACGATCTTTCCATGTAAACCTTAGAGTACTAGAAGTGAAAGATAATTAAAATTATGTTTAAAATATATTTATTCACTTATAAATTTTAATGTAATTATTATTGTCTAATTGGTGTGATAAAACTTCTTGTTATTTGATGAAAAGAGTTTTAAGATGTTGTCTCTATAAACCTTTCTAAAAATATCGTTGTGTTTCATTAGTTACATCTAATAAAAATACGGAAGAGAAAATTATCATGTTTTATTTAAGAGATCATGTTGTTGAGAAGTGGGATTGACCGAAGGCAAGATAGTTAGGGAAGAAGATGCCAATTAATTTCAAATACCAATTGTTTATCATAATAAGTAAGGTGGAATTGATGGTTTAATATTGATATTTAAAAAAATAAAATAAAGTGACGAAAGCCACTAAATGAACTTTATTGAAATGAAAATGAAAACAGTACACAAGAGGAAAATAAACAGATACCTCTAAGGAATCCTCCCAACCACACTTAAAAAGGAAATGTAAACTAGGAGAAGGAATCAAACCCATATCCTCAAAATATGCATATAAATAGTTTAAAATTAGTTCTAAACTTTGATAGAATTGAGATACCACTCATCATCCCAACATACATGAAGTATATAAAACGAAGAGACTCATACCCAGTTTAAAATTTTACAAGTACATGAGGAAATTTTATAGTTGTGACATTACAATTCTTTGAAGCTAGTTCTCATGGGAGAACAAAAGAAGAAATAGTACTAAACATAGAGATGTAGAAACTATGGTATAAAATAAAAAAGAGAAAACCCTCTCACAATGAGTTAAGGAAGACTCTCATTGTGGGGCACTATGACATGTTCAAATCTACCATGAACTGGAGCTAGTATCCAAAGGTACATGGAGTACTGGAGACACTAACATTGGAGGTTGGACTATGCTTACTTTTGTCACATTACCAGACTGTATATTCCTTGAAAGCAATCCATTGCTATGTACATTGCATGAGAGGCTCCTTGCTTCATGGTTTCTTCAACCTTTGAAGGTGCTAATTCATGATGATCACACATCAACCCAAACCTCATAGTACACAAAAGCACAGCCAAATATGTAGAATAAATAATATTAGAGAAATCAACACATCCACCAAAAAGACATGAATGAACATTAATATGATATGCATTTAAAGTATTTTGAAGCATATAGAGAGGAACCCTGTGCTCCAATAAATAAGTTTTGGCTAAAAAATTTACCATAGGAATGTCCTACAAAATATCCAAAAAAACTATCAGAAACCAAGAAGCTATTTCATGCACGGTAGAGCTGATGTGTTTCCTATTACTAGTCCTCATAAATTATCATAACAATTTCCTCCTCAATTTCTAGACAAAGGAGTTTCAAATTTTGTTCAACTTATTAGGGGGACAAGGGTAACACCTATCCCAGATCTTTCTAAGAATGAAAACCCTAAATCCATAGCACAAATGGCCTCCACTACAAAAGGGAGGGAACCAACAAGGTAGAACAAACAGTAGAATATAATCTGCAACATGACTTCAGAGCAAGAAGTTTGAGAAGCTGAAGATGCAAAGAACTATTTTTTCCAGCCAAGCAAAATAAGAGCACCATAGCACTTAGAAGATTTGAAATAAAAAAGATAACTACACAACCCAAGTGCCCCGAGCACAGAACTCCAAAACCACTTTGTACATTTGAAGAAAATAGATGATACTTTAATTGCTTTCAAATTTTACATTCAAAGTTAGAAAGATCCCATATCTCATGAAACATTTTGTTTAAAGGAGAAGATTGCATCCATTAATAATAATAAAAAGAATATAAAAATAATTATACTTATAATTAAAACCAAGATCAAATCAATTTATAAAAGCTTGCACCAAACAATTCCTAAACTATTTACATATTACAATAATAAATTAATATAAAAAACACATGATCTTTATAATATCATTATTTTCATTAAGAATAAATCATTATTTTTATTTTTTAAAAGCTAATAACTGAAATGAAACATTGATTACATGAATTTTGATGTCCACATTACTTTTTAACATCTCTTTAAACTTTTAAATTAAAACTAAAGTGGCAAGTCTCAAATAACATTGGAAAAAAGACCTTCCATATATGAAAAGACATTAGAAAAGCTATTTTACAAAGATGAAAGGAAAACCCGAAAAGCTTGGTGCAACATGAATCTGCTTTTAAGCAATGAGGAATCGCAGCTTGTTGAGTTGACCACTCTTTCCTCACCACCTTATCTAAAATATGAAAGGAAGATTCTCGAGGGGTTGACCTTCGAGAGTATTCCCTCATATCCATAGTTTTTAATTCGGTCAACCATGACGTTATGTTAAAACTTTGGAAAATAAATTCCAATAAAGTCCTTGGATCTTCCTTTTCCAATGCTTTTATGTCGTCCTCGATCATTTTCTCAATTTTGATAATAGTGAGAACAGCATATAGAACCTCTAATTTGTGGTCTATGTGGGGACAAAGATCTCATGATCAGCGCCATTTTCATAACTATTTATTTGTTATGATAATTAAAAAATAATTAGCATAAGTAATTATTTTGAAAACATTATCAAAAGTTTAGGGTACAAATTGTTAGTAGGTTTTTATTAGTAAATAAATTTTTTTTATATCTGTGAGGTGTCTCCGCGATATAGCCCGGCGACCTAGCATCCCGTATCTTGGGTACCGAGGGCGAGTTGAGGCGAGACTAATCTTTAGAGGATAAACCAAACCGCCTGCAAGGCAGGTTCATCAAGCAAATCCAGGTGAGAGTCCGGGACCATGAGTTGTCCAACCACAGCCTCAAACCAACTCTGCTACCCGTAATTATTATAATGATACTAATTAATTACTACAGTGATAAAACGGTTATGTTTATTATTTTTTTAATATTTTGAGTTGATAATGGTATATTTATGTTTTTTTAATGTCTTGGATTGATAATAGTAGGATTATCTTTTTGTATTCATTGATATGTAATAAGACTTATTATCTCTAATTCCTAAGAAGTAGATCCATTCTACTTATCTAATTGTTTATAACCTTGGTTTAGATTTATTAAGCTAGAGTCTATAATTAAATTTATTAATTTGGGCCCTTGTTTCCCTCCCTTACTAGCTATTATAGACTAACAAAAGTGCATCTTCTCAAAAATCAAATGCTAGGATGGTCTATATAAAGACTAAGTCAAATTTAAGTGAATCATCTAGGATGTAGGATTGAGCACATCCAGAACTGAATTTCAATGGTTGTAAATAATTACAACAACTTTGAATCAATATTTTAGGAATGCACAATATTCAACTTGTTTTTTACCTTGTTTCATTAATGTTGGATCATTTTATCTAGGGGTCTAACCATAAAGAACATTAACATTTTTATTCAAAAAAATCCGAAAGGTCTATATGAACACTACCTATCCTTAGAAATATTTCAAACATAGATATAGAGGCAAATGTGTTTTAGATAATTAGATAGATATGCAAGATCTACAAGTTTAAACATATACATTAGCTTTGGTTTCATAAACATGGAAGTTACCTTTGCACATGTAAAAGTGAACCCAACCAAAACATTATTAAAATCCATCCAAGAGATTTTGAAACAATGACATTATGATATATATGTTCTTAACATCCAACCAATGACACCATAAATTTCAAAGCTAGATAAATTTACATTTAACTCAATTAATTTAAATTATTAATCATTGTTTATGAAAGTGTGATTTATTCCCTTTCAAAATGATTACCATAACTTGTTAACACCATGCTAGGGTTTATCCTTCGCACAATTTACAATGAATTAGATTCACTAGTTTTTTTATCATGCTAGGGTTGGATCTACTTGTGAATTTTTGAAAGAGAACTCTTTGATCTATCCTCCCACCTTTTTGTTTTGGGGTCTCATATTTTATTTTAAAATTTATCTCCACAAGTGTCTCTAAAAACATGTTATATGATTTTATTTGTCATGGATTCTCATTTGTTCTATGATAATGATTTATTCAATTCTCTTGCATGATGATACCATGGTAAATAATTGTTCCCTTTGTTGGATCCTCTTTTTAGCTTAATATTCCTTGATAGGAATTTTTTTTTTTACCATGCATATATGCCATGCAACCATAAGTAAGGTATGCATCGTTCTATTTACATATTTGTTTTCTTTGATGAATATATTTCTATTACATGTGAATGATATTCGATCACTAGTCACCTATGGTTGATTTTATGTTTTACTTTGTTATGATAGGATTCTCAATGTTTACTCTTACATATAGCATAAGGCTATGTAAATTAGTATTTTTATCTTTTTAGTGACCATGTCTTGAAATACGTAAAGAATATCTTCATCTCATTGTATGATGATATTATTTTATTGCTTCTCCATTTTATGATATATTACATTTGAGAATGAATCCTATATGTGGCTATGATCTTATTTCTGTATATCTCATTCTTCCAATGTAAATATAATTTATTTATCTTTACATTGTATTTTTATGCTAATCCATATTCTTTTAGGGTATTCTCACTTTCCATGTGTACTACCATATTTTGAAATAGTCATAAATTAAACATCTTAGGATATGATTGAGTGATATGATTTACCTAATCAATTTACTAATTATTTTGCTAAAAGTTATATTTATAGGTTAATGTAATCAATTAAAAGATATCAAATGTTTTATACAATACTTTGGATAAAACAACATTTTCATTTGAAGATTTTGATAAAGGATCACTCAGGCTTTGGTGGGACCCCAAAACCCAAACTAATATATTTTAATGGGATCTAGAACCCATAAACAAACAAGTGCAAAAATAAAAGGCGTCAAACAACAAAACATCCTACCAACAATAAGCAATCAAAAAACAAAAAAGTAAAAACAAGAGGAGACTCTAGTTATACAGAAAGTACATGTCAAAGCCACACAACACAATACATAGGGTTTTGAAAGGATCCCTCAACTGTGGAAGGGTTTTGACAAGTTCCCATTACTTGGTACATGGGTTTTACATAGATCCCATAACTAGAAACAAAGACATCTACCATAAGGTGGCCAAGCGACCAAAAGCTAATCATTTTATTCAAGGGGCTTTGAAAGGCTCCCATATAACCTTCATCATAAATATGTACTCCTGAAGAAAACTTCACCTAAACCACAACACTTTCATTTGATGTTTGTGATTATGGATCAAACAAGTTTTGAAGGGACTTGAAACCCTATAAACAACACTCCCATTTGATGTTACTATGATATAAATTATCAGTATTATATCATTTTGGACTAGTTTAGCCCTGCAAGTAAGTGGTTTGGGGTCATTTCAAGAACCTTGAATGGGTCTCTGACTTGGATCTAGCTTTTCCCCTGTTCTTCCCCATTTCCCACTTCTCTCTGACTTGTTTCTGACATTTTAACTTGCAAATCTAAGATTCTTGACCTCGACCCTGACCTAGGTCAAGGTCGACCTTGAGCATGACCTAGGTCAAGGTCGACCTTGACCTTGACCTAGAGTCCAAATTTTTGGATCCCAAGGTTTCCAGATGTCGGGCTTTGGGAGGATTTAATTCTCGCTTCCAGGTCGGCTGTTTTGGTCTTCAGGGCAACAACTCTTGAAATTATATTTAATATAGGTCCACTTCTAGGGATATAGGTCTAATGGGAATTTAATTCTCCTATGTAGGAATCTCTAGAAGATTTTTCCCTAGATTGGTATATAAGGAAGCCTTCTCCTCTCATTTTCTCTAAGAATTGAATAATCGTTTAAGACAAGATTTGGAAGACAAGCTAAGAAGCAAGATTTAAAGAAAGACAATAATATATTGAAGAAATCATCAATAATTCAAGCATCCAAGCACCTTCAAGCATCCAATTCATTAAGGAGATCCATTGGTATCCATTCAAGGATTCAAAGCTCTATGGAGCCCTCTTGTTGAAGATTTCTCCATCCACATTCCTTTAAGCCTCTTCCTAAATGAAGATTCATTCAAGATTGGTGTTAAATATCTACAAGCAATTGATTTGAGAAATCCTACATCCTACATTCTACATTCTACATTCTACATTCATTTAGTACATACATACTTGTGGATCCAAGTATTTGAATCTGCCACAAGGGTTTATATACAAGCAAGGTGAATTTGTTTATTTACTTTATTTACTTATGCAATTTCAATTGAATTATAAGGTTAATTCTAAAACCAGGGTTTGACCAAGGCAAATCCCTTCCCCCCAGAAAAAAACAATTTTTCTTACAGGGACAAATTCAGAATAGTGAATGGGAGTGTAGATCCAGATACCCTTTTTGACAAACTATCAGGATCCAAAAATAGATTTTTTGTTAGACATTTTGGGCCAGAATCGAAATTCAAGACCAAGTTCACCGCTCAAAACATCTTCAAGATACATGAGTGAAAAAATTAAGAGGATTGAGCGTGAAAATAAATCCTTCCTAGATGAACAAGTTGAAAAGGAAGAGAAATTTAGACTCCTAGAATTGGAAAGACAAACTTTGGTGGAAATAGAAAAGAAAACCTACCAAGAAGAGAAACACAGACTCTTGGCCCAACAACACAATGATCAATTCAAAAATATGCATGTTGGTGGTGGAAAAAACTCTCCTCCATCCACCCCTCCTAAGACTCCCCGAAGTAGAAGATTTTCATGAACACCTTTGTGATCTCCTAGCCCTAGAGGAAGAAGGGCCTCAAGACATGATCATTATAGGAGACAAACACCTCCTAGGAACTCAAGAAAACCTTCACAACATGCTCATCATGGTTCACAATATGGGGGTAGTAGCTCGAGTTTTGATCTCACCTCCCATGACTTCATGAAAATGCAACAAGAACCACTTTTCTAACAGTATGTGGAGAAATATTTAGAGCAAAACAAGGATAAGTTCCTAGAAAGTTTAATCAACAAGAGTGCTAGAGTCCCTTGCAACTTTGATGTGGACAAAAAGATTAAGAAGCAAGGTCCATCTCAAGAAGAGGAAATCAAACAACTTAAGAACATGATGGATAAGATGTTAACACCCAAGAATTCATTCTCTCTGGATTCAATTTGTCCTAATCCTTTTGACAAAAGTATTAACATGAAAGATTTCCCTAGAAATGTTGAGATCCCTCAATATGACAAATATGATGGGAATGGAGATCCACATGAACATGTGCACCAGTTTTGAGTTCCATCAAGATGATTCATACCTCATGAGATTGTTACCAAGGAGTCTTAAGGGTCAAGTGATGGAATGGTTCACCAACATAACTCCCCCTGTTAAGACTTTCAAAGAGCTTGTTCATAGATTTGTTCAACACTTTGCATACAATCTTTCAAGATCAATCACCATGTTGGACTTACGTAATTTAAAGAAAAATCAAGGGGAATCCTTTGTTACTTTCTTGCAAAGGTGGAGACGACAATGCTCTCGCTACTCTAGAACCATTCCTGAAAATGAAAAGATTGATATCCTTGTTAGAAACTTGGTTCCTGAAATGCGGTATGAAGTTAGGAAGATGGTTTTTTATTCCTTTGACACAATGGTTGAAACTGCATGTAGGATTGAAGATGTTTTAAAAGAACAAGGACTTTTGACCAAACATGGAAACAACAACAACAATGGTCAAAATAACAACCACAACAAGGATAAAGGGAAGAACTCACATTGGAATAGGAACAAACAAGTGGTTAATTATGGGGTTTTGGACTCCTCTCAACCTAAAGATCAAGCGATTCTCCACTTGTCTAGTGTTTTTCAAGCCATGAAGCTCAATGCATCTAATCAACAAGAGAACAAGCTAAGATACCAAGATAGACCTAATAAAGAGAGACATCAATTTGCAAGACTTGGTGATTCGTATGAGGATATCTTGAAAACACTTATTGATAACAACCTTGCACATCCTCAAGATCCTATGAAGCATTATATACCTGATGTTAAGCCACATTGGTGGGATGAGAAAGCTCTTTGCAAGTTTCACAATGGCATTGGACATGATATTGAAAACTGATACAAACTCAAGCATCTTATTTAAGATCTCATTGACAATGGAAAGCTTAAGATAGATGGATTGAACACCAACGCCAATTGTAAGGCATTCAAAGAACCATTGCCCAAATATGAGAAGGGGGAAACCTCTAAACCTAAGAATGGAAAGGCTGAGGTCAATTATACTTACATAGATGCGGAGAATACTATCAACATGCTTCAAGTTGTAGAAAAAAATGTCAACATGATGAGGGTTAGAGATCCATATGGTTATGATCTAGTCATGGATTCTCCTCCTATCTTTAATAAAGAACATGTTGTGGTGCTAAGGGGTCCTAACTCTAGAATGTCATCCCAAACTCTTAATGTTGTCACACAAAGTCAAGGTCCAATTGTCATTAGAGGACCCAATTCAGGTCATCCAGGTAAAACAAAGAAAGTGCCATCCAAGAATGTCACCTTAAAAATGATAGTTGATCCTAAGTCAAGTTACAACCTTGTTGATCAGTTACAAAGAACCCCAGCTCAGATTTCCATCTTTGAGGTCTTAGAGTTATCCCTGAGACATAAGCAAGTCCTTGAGGATGCTTCGCGCATGAATAACATCCCCAACAACTTAGATGTTGATCAATTCTAGAACATGGTTAACAATATTTCTAGCCCTCATTACCTTACCTTTTTGGAGGATGATGATAAATCTTTGAGTCACCCGAACAATCTCACCCTTCATATTGAGGTCATGATCCACAAAACCCATGTCAGGTGTGTGTTGATAGATGGGGGTGTTGGGCTTAATATTTGTTCTTTGAGTCTTTTTAAGAAGTTGGGTTATTCAGAAGAAGTCATAGATACCATAAAGAAGATCACTATAAAAGCCTATGGTGAGGTAGAAAGAAGTTCCAAAGGATTGGCCATCCTTCCTGTTAGGATTGGCCCTGTTGAAAAAGATATTTTGTTCCAAGTAGTTGACGCTGGTCCTCTTGCGTACAATATCTTACTTGGTAGACTATGGATTCATGATATGCAAGCAGTGTCATCTACTTACCATTAATGTTTTATGTTCCCCTACAATAGAATAGAGATTTGTATACCTGGGGATAACACTTTATCTGTTAATTCAATTTCAGCAGGGGCTCATGTTCCCCTCAATAGAGAAGCAAAAGATTTTGATGCTACCTTAGATGAATGCAAAGACAAAATTAAATCAATAAATCTTGGCATGGGGGGGTATCAACTCAACTCCCTCACAACACTGCCAGTTTCACCTAGGTCTTATGGAAAACCTTCACAAGAGAAGAGACCTTCCTCTGACGCTATGAATTTATTTGGCATGTTTGTAAAGTCTTCAGTGCCTATTCAAGATGAGAAAGAGGAGACATTTGTTAGAGTCTAGATCTATAGAGAATAAAAATACATGCATAATGAGACTTTCTCTCCCTCTCCTAAGACTTATGGAAGAGGGTATACTTTTGTCAGATAGATGGGCTATCCCGGATATGTCCCTCTTAATCACAATATGGATGCTAGATCTGAACCGCTTGATCATGCTCTTTTTGGATGCAAGTCTAAGAATCTGGTTGGCCTAGGATTTGAGAATTACAACAAGCACACTAATCCTCTCTTTGAAAAGTTGGATAGTGATGATGAACTAGAGTATGTACCTAATTTTACAAATTAGAAAGATATTTTTGAAGATTGGGTCCCTTCCACTAATCTCCTTTGGGGAGATTTAGATAGTCTAGTCATTCATGAGACAGTTACAACCTTAGAACAAGATGAATCAGATATAGAAGATCCTTTCAGAGAACGTCAACAAAATAATTTTGTTCATTTAATGGAAAGAGGAGTTACTCTTGATGACACTAGAGCTTCTACCTCAAGATGGCCCAAACCTTCATGGTGTAAGCATCCTAGTCGCAGTTCAAACACAAGTTCACATGAGTATGAATGTGACTCTTTCTTAGAGTCTTCAACAATTGATAGAGATATTGATGTTGTTCACACTTATAGTTCTCAACCTGAGGTAGCCAATGAGTCACATGTAGGATTATAGGATTTGAACCCACGTGTTGCTTTAGTGGATGATTCTTCGCTTGTTAGGATGAATCCTGATTTGGGTAGCTTAGAGGGATACTTGATAGACTCTGACTCTTCGGTCAGCAGAAATAATATTATTCACATTTATAACCTTGAACCAGTCATTGACTTGCCTCTTGTTCATCCCGACCTCATTGATTGGTCCCAATGCTATCAATAACCTAAGCTTTTAACATTTCAAAATGATTATGAGATAGCATGTTACCTAAATGACATTGAACCCATAGTCTCTTCCACTAGTGAACCAGCTACCAGCATGACAGAGCCAGACATCAAGGACCTTAGTCACAAGATAAAATGAAAAGAAAATCAAAAGAATAGGAGTTCTGATGGTGAAAACCATTGGGTGGCGGTGTTAGAACCAAAAAAAAGGTAAAAAGTAATGACGTATCCAAGGGTGAAAACCTCTCTGAGGCGCCTAGGAATGAGGTACTTGATTGTCTCCCTAGCTACTTTCAAGATAGATCCTTAGTGCTTATTGAACCAACACAAGCAGTCAATTTGGGTATAGATGAGCCTCCACAGATGGTACACTTAGCTGAGTCCTTGTCACCACAAGAAAAAGAAGCTTACACTAAGTTCTTACAGAAAAAGAAGATCAATTTTGCATGGACTTATTTAGATATGCTAGGGTTGGACATTAATCTTATCATGCACCATTTGTCCATAGCTTCAGGTTTCAAACCAATTAAACAAAAATTGATAAAGATGCATCCTCACATAGAATTCCCAGTCAAGGCAGAATTGGAGAAACTCCTTAGTGCAAGATTCATAAGAGCTATCGCCTATGCTGAATGGATATCAAACATTGTACCAGTTTCCAAACATGACAAATCCATTCGAGTTTGCACAAATTTTAGAGATGTCAATAGAGCATCCAAATGATGAATTTCCACTTCCCAATATAGACATGATAGTGGATATGACTGCAGGTTATGAGATTTATTCCTTGATGGATGGTTTTTCTGGGTACAATCAGATTAAGATAGCTCCTGAAGATCAAG
>MU223914.1:2068057-2081781 GCA_018584345.1 Thuja plicata | reverse complement strand
ACTTTGAGACAGAGGCTGCATCCCCTTTCACTGAATTGCTTGGCACACTCAGCTTTTGGTAATGGACCTAATCAAGATCAGCTCAGAACCATAGTATTAAATAATTATAAATTAGAATTAGGGAATAATCAATATGTGGTAGTGATTAAGAAGGCCTAAATCTTTTGAGCTGATGCACTAGTACTTTATAAGCCTTACATTTAAAGATGTCCAAAGAGCTTACACTAAATTCTAGGTTTTACCCCATGTTGTTATCCTTGACAGGGAAAAAGAACAAAATAAGGATAACATGATAAGAAGAAGATAAAAAGAAAAATACCAATCAAATGTTCCCTCAGCGAGTCATAGAACCTGCAATGCTTTTTGCAAATAGCACAAATTGGTTCATGTGGAGAATGATAAGAAATTTTCATGTGCTCAACAAGATGCTCAACTTTGTTAAATTGTCTGAAGCATGCTGCACATTTATGCCTGCAATTTAAAGATAAAATTATTTTCTTAAGTACTTAATATTCTCACTTTAAGACTCATCTTCACAGTAGTGTTATAAAGGCTAATCCTTTAAATAGTTCTTAAAAACTAGAAATAGGCTTGAAATAAGTTCACTAATGAAAAGTTGTATGAACATTTATTAGACAGACAGTTGCATGCAATCAATTTGAATTTTGCCTACAGAAACTCCCTTGTTGAAGCATTTTAATTGTGGGAAAATTATGTTTTACGAGGGAAAGAATATCTTAAGCCATAATGGTCAGCACTAGTTAGCAGATTAAATGTGAAAACTATTTTCTTTAACGTTTATTAGTATCGTTTCTTTAAGATTGAAAATTTGTTGATATGGACGTTCTCAGGATAGAACTAAGAAAACACTGAGGATGAAACTTCACTTTGTACAACGTAAAGAAAAGTCTTAGTCTTTTCAAATATCTACTAAAGTAAACAAAATTGATAGAGAACTTTGGACCTTTTAAAATTAAATGAATAGGAAAAAGAACATGTTGATACACTGGTATTACTGTATCAGCAAAAAAAAGTGAGATTAAGTTGTATTGAGTGTAGGGCATACATCAGTAAATTTGATAAAGCATCTGAATCTGATTATTTATTTACTGATTAAATGTTTTTTTTTTTTTTGTCTAAATATACATTGGTTTGTTTTTAAAGTAAAATAAAAGAACACATTAACACTTAGGATCTATTAGTTGAGCAGCTTAATTTAAAACTTTATGTGGTGATTTTAAATCATTCTAAATTTTTAACAATTGCTTGTTTACTAAGGCCTCTGTTTATAATTAAGACTTCAAATTCACATCATCAAATATGATGTCAGATAAATTAATTATCAGTCAACTACTTGTGTAGGCGTCTCAACACAAACACAAGTCATATTAATCATGTGCGCTGTCCATAGTCATCTCAGCAGCTTAGCACAGACCAGCCGCCAATTCACCTGCAGCAATTAATATTACAGCTAACTCTGAACAACAATGGACTTGACATTTATGATGTATCGCTCTACAAATTAGATCGAATGAAAATGCAATCTCAGAGCTCATATTTTGAGTTTCTCCTCCATATCCTGGTTTTCAACTACATCAGTATGCTTTTTGTTGAGGTGTCTTAAAAGACACAAAAACAGAGTAGATCACTATTTGTGCATTAAGTCACGATTTCCTGGTATTCCAATAGGACATCACATGATCTGTGGCTTGTTAAATCAAAAGAATATTATGAGTACTCATGATCAATATTAACAATATTAAAGTTGCAACTACTAGTACTATAAAAAAATTAGACATTAAATGAACCAATGCAATCACAACTATTAGAACATGTTCAACTACTAGATCCACCTTAATATAATATTAAGATATCACAACTATTTACACAACTAACACGAATAACCAGATCTCCATTATCAAATCAATTGTGCAAAAAGAGCTACCTCAGAGATTCGGTTGACTCCTGAGTTCGGTCCATGAGGTTTTGGTGCTCTTTTGACATATTGGAGCCTGGAGCAAAGGGGACTTTATATAGCCATTCTCAAATAAAGCTCACCGCCAGTCAAAATTATTGGTATTCCTCTGCCATCTCTTTCCTGAATTCAAGTGGAAGAATCCTCCTTTTTTTCACACTAAAAAAAGTCAAATAGTTCGTGATAAAGATTTTCATCGAAGTGTTTTGTGACCATAAAATAAGATACGAATTCTGGAATGATATTCCATTGTCCCAATTTTATACTTAGAATTCCTTGTGAAAAACCATAATCTAACATTGGCGTTGTAAATATAGTTAAGCTAAATCAGCTGCGAAGCTTCCCATTCCTGTGATAAGGAAAATTAAGTAAATGTTCAGAAAAGTGAAGAGTCAACTAGTGAAAGCTATGTACGATGTGCGCATGGACCAACACGTCGCAGGAGCTTTCATTTTCCTCAAAGGATGATGACCCCACGCACACTCAACCGGCCTATTCCATGCTAGTTAGATACTACTTTTCAATGAAATTCTCATCAGCATATGCTACGATGTCATACCTTTGACTTCATATTTGTTGTCACGGAATAATTTGTATAAGAATGGGTTTACTTGTTTTTTCTTGAAAATTTATTTCTTATTGGAGGTATGAATTCAAAGTTGGTTATGAGAAAATGATATAATAATATGAGACAAAGATCAACAAAGGAACATGCCTTAGAACTAGAGCTGCCATGGATGAACGAATAGCAAGGCTATAAAAAGGGACAACCATAATAACAGTCGTGGAGTTTTTTTGGGGAATGAAGGGGCCGAGGAAAAGAGAGTCACACAAACAACTTTTTTATATATTAAACATATTAAAGTATTACAACATTCTTATATTGAGCGGTATGTGCAAGATCATAGCGGGCTGAACTACGCTCTTAATTGGAATGAAATTTTAGAAAAACAGAGCTACGAAATTTGACTTAAAATTTTGAACAAATTATCAATCTTATATAAAAAAACATAAAATATGTAAGAATAGAATATGTAACATTATGAAATAACAATGGTGCAATTAATGCTCTGCAACTGGTTCCCGCCAGTTTGAATGCTGGTTTCTGCCTCGGTGTTGAATGCTTGTTTCTGCCTCGTCCCACGCTCCTCCGGGGGAGCTGGGAGGTGAATGTCCAGACCTATTCCTGGTCCTTGCGGGGAGAGATGATTTTGAACCCCCTTCGGTAGGGGTCGGCCCTTTTTCCTCTAAGATGGTTGACTCGCCTGATGCCTTAACCGATACCACGGGGTCCCCTTCTAAGCCTGTAAAGGTGGATAATGTTGTTGCGTTGGGGGGATGGAAGATGGCGGTGTTGGGATCTGAATCTCCTGACACCCCTGAGATGCCTGAATTCTCAGCGGGAGAATTTGGTCCTGAAATCTCTGTCCCAGATGGAGTTGTGGAGGACATATCTGCTGCCCTACACCTTGCCCTTGTTGGGAGGTTGTGGCCTTCAGGCCCACCATAGAGATGGTGCGTAACTGGTGTACGACCAGGTGGAAAGTTAAAGGATCTTTGTCAGTTTTTGCTATGCCAGGGGGGCTGTTCCTATTCAGATTTAATGTTGAGGTAGATTTTAGTAGTGTTTCTACAGGGAGCTGGTACTATGGGAGGCACGCTCTTTTGATGGCTAAATGGAAGCCTAGATTTAACCCATAACTTGATCTGCAAAAAGATGCTCCAGTCTGGGTCCGCCTTCATGGTCTTCCCCTGGAATTCTAGGATAATAAAGTGTTTAGATGGATAGGGAACTCCTTTGGAAGCTATGTGACTGCTGACTCGGTTACTTTGTCAAAATCACGCCTAGTGTTTGCTAGATTTTGTGTTAATGTCACGATGAATAACCCACTTCCCAACTTTGTACTGCTCAAGTCCAAGTGGGGGAACTGGAACCAGGCCATTGTTTATGAAAATGCCACACTACATTGCCAGAAATGTGAGAAAAATGGGCATGTGGTGACTAACTGCAAGGGCTCTGCTAGGCCAAAGGAACAACCTATCACATGCCCGTCACCTAAGGTTAACAATGCTGAGTCTATTGTGCCTACGGTGAATACCACGGTTGTTCTTCCTTCCAGTGATGGATTCCCCTCCCAAGGTAGTGAACTAGAGTTAGAAGGGTCAGTAAAAAGCATAGAGACTGAGAAGACTGAAGCCCGAGAAAAAGGGCAGAGGAAGGAAGAGCCAGAAAGGAACATAGAAGCCGAGAAGGTTGAGGCTTTAGAAGAAGGTGAGATTCTCAAAGTGAACTCTGCAGTGGAGATGGGTACGGTCCCTGAAGTTGGAGAAATGGTCATAATATTAATGGATGTCTCCAACACTATCATTAACAGTCCAAATGGTTGTGATACCAACATGGAAAACAAGACTCGAGTGTCTGGAAGTGCTCTGATGGGAAAATTTTGGGAGGAAACTTCTTCCACCCGGCAATGCGGTTTAAATTTTGGAGAGGAAATTATGAGAGCATCCTCCCTGTCGTCATCGATTTCGGTCCCCAACTGGTCAGAACCCAAAAGGAAAATCAGGAGCAAGAAGACGGATGATGGACTGGAGTCAAAAAAGAGGGCTGATGTAGGGAGTGAAAACAAAGTGGGCCGCCCGACTGCCAAGGCGACCAGAGCTAAGGAAGTAGCAAGCGTCATTGCCAGTGGAAGGCAACTAACCCTGGAAGACTCTCAAAAAGGTAAAAGCTGAAGTTCCTCTCATGGAACATAAGGGGCATGAATAGCCCGCAAAAATAGTTCGCACTAAAGAAGTATATTATGGAGCTTTGAGTTGATATGGTTCTCATACAAGAGGTTAAAATGAAGCATAGTATTTTTGCGTCGCTGGTTGATAAAATTTGGCCTGGGGCAGCCTTCCTATACAGTGAAGCTGATGGGGCTTCAGGTGGTGTTGCTACTCTCTGGAATCCTAGTAAGTTATCTAGTAAAATTGTGGTTTCTTCTCATAAGTTTCTGGCTGCGTTTTTTACTTGGAATAATTCCTCATGGTATGTATATGTTCAATATTTATGCCCCAAACTCTAGAACGGATCGGGGTAGACTCTGGGGGGAAATCTCTAACCTCATTGTTGCCGACCAAGATTACCCTATTATGTGTGTTGGGGATTTTAATTCTCCGCTGTTTCCCTCTGAGAAATTGGGAGGGTCCCAAGATTATTTTGATAGTATGCAAGAGCTACCGGATTTCATGAGGATTAGTGATTTGGTTGATATTGAGTTACAGGGTACGGGTTTTACCTGGTCTAACAATAGAAAGGGTAGGCACCTTATTCAAGTTAGGCTGGATAAATGGTTGATCTCTGGTGGGTAGGATATTGCCCCTTTGATTGGCCTCTCGCACCTCCCAAGGACTGTGTATGATCACTCTCCTCTATTTCTTGACTGGGTGGAGAAAGCCCATGCTGGACCCCAGCCATTCCGCTATGAGATCATGTGGCACTCTCACTAGGAATTTGAAGACTGCATAAAAAGGTGGTGGAACACGCCTATTAGAGGTACGGCTATGTTCAGAATAGCTGAGAAGCTTAAAATTATCAAAAGGGAGGCCCACAGATGGAGTAAAAATAAGTTCGGGGACATTTTCTAGTGCAAAAAAGAGATAGAGGAAAAACTTAAACTCATCCAAAATGAAATGGCCATGGGCAATTCCTCTTGGGAAGCTCATATTGAGGAAGAGAGATGGAGGAATAAATGGAAAGATAACATCAAAAGGGAGGAAATCTTCTGGAAGAAACGATCTCGCATCCAATGGCTCAAGGAAGGTGACTGCAACTTGGCTTTTTTCCACAGGTCTGCTTCAATTCATAAGAGAAGAAATACTATCAGATCACTGGCTGCTGGTGGGGTGGTGATGAGTAAGGAAGAAGAAATGGGTAATCATGTGGCGGATTTCTTTCATGACACTTTTAGGAACCCGCTTTGGAGGGGGGGTGACTCTGACAGTTCCCATCTTCTGGCGGCTATCCCGACTGTTATTTCTAGAGAAGAGAATGATTGGCTTCTATCCAAGGTCTTTGAAGAGGAAGTCAGAACTGCGGTTTTCTCCATGGGGGCTTTTAAATCTCCTAGGCCGGACGGATTTTCCCCGGCTTTCTTCCAGCATTTTTGGGACATCATAAAATATGATATTATCCATGTTGCCCATGATTTTGTTAGAACTGGAAAAATCCTCAAGAGTATTAATAAAACTTACATTGTTCTCATCCTTAAAATCTAAGACCCCAAGGAACTAAGTGACTTCCGGCCGATCAGCCTCTGTAACATAGTTTATAAAATCCTTTCAAAAATCATCACAAATAGGATCAAACCTCTCCTAGGTAAAATTATTAACCCCAACCAGAAGGGGTTTGTTTCGGGAAGGCAAATCCTAGATGCGGCTATCACTACCCATGAAATCATTCACTCGATGGATAGAGGTAATAATGCTGGCATGGAACTGAAACTTGATATCTCTAAGGCGTATGATAAGGTGATTTGGAAATTCCTGTATGGGGTTCTAAAAAAGCTTGGCTTTAATGCAAATTTCATTAGAATTGTCAAGGAGGCGGTGGAAACTGTTGAATTTGCAGTTCTTGTTAATGGTTCTCCTTGGGGGTCCTTTAATCCGGAGAGGGCCTTGCGCCAAGGTGACCCTCTATCCCCTTATCTGTTCCTCCTAGTGGCTGAGGTGCTAGCTCGTCATCTATTGAGACAAGAGGCTTCTGACCACATTGTTGGATTCAAACCAGCCTCCACTCTTCCTCCAGAAATCATTCAACAATTTGTGGATGACACGTTTCTATTTGGGAAAGCCTGCATCGAAGAAGTGAGAGAATGGAAACATTTGCTGAATGTTTATGCAGAGGCTTTAGGTCAAGTGATTAATTACAGCAAAAGAAAAATTTACTTCTTTAATTCTGAACAAAGAACCCAATTGAAAATTATAGAATGTATTGGTTGTAAGGGTGGTATACTTCCCGACACTTATCTCGGGCTCCCCCTCACTGTGAAGGAAGTCTCCGACCCTTTCTGGATCTCTATTCTTTAAAGAATGTAGAAACAATTGGCAGGATGGAAAGGCAAGGTCCTAAGTAATGCAGGAAAGTTCCAACTTCTGGCGGCGACCCTCCAAGGAATACCTGTTTACTTTCTCTCTCTTTTCAAAATCAATGATAGAACTGCAGAGAAACTGGAAAAAATCCAAAGGAACTTCCTTTGGTCCGGAATGGAGGAAAAGACTAAAATGAACCTGATTAGTTGGGAAACAGTTTGCCAACCCAAGAAGGTGGAAGGACTGGGATTGAGAAAGATAAAAGATCTTAACAAGGCGCTATTTACCAAACTTGGGTGGCAACTCTTTAAAGGTAACTCGGGTTGGTGTAAAATTTTGAAGGCCAAATACTACTTAAATGACCAATTCCCCATGGGTCAAAACTACCCCACTGGATCTAAATTATGGAATTTCATAATGAAAAGTAAAGGATCCCTCCTCAGAGGCCTAAAATGGGTGGTGGGTGATGGTAAACACATAAGTTTCTGGGAGGATTGGTGGGTAGGAGATAAACCTCTCAATAGAAATAAACTTAGTCTCCCCAGAGATCGTTTGGCTTCTCACTTTGGAGACAAAGTCAATGACTACATTTCTCAGGATATGAAATGGAAGAACCTTGCAAATGCTTACCATGACCAAGAGCATATCCCACCCCACATTATGGAACTACAGAAAATGATTGCTGAGATCAGGATCCCCATCTCTCAAATTGTTGACAAGGCTGTGTGGTGCCACAACAAATCGGGGGAGGTTATGGTCAAATCTGCTTACCATGCTAACATTAAGGCTCTGGACGATGAGTTGATTTGGGGAAAGGTGTGGCTCCCACATCTCATCCCCAAAATTAATTTTTTCTGGTGGACCGCTCTTCATGGAAAAATCCTTACGTTAGACAACCTCCAGAAATGGGGGGTTCAGCTGGTCAACAGGTGTGTTCTTTGTAAAATGCAGACATAAACTATAAATCATATCCTTATTCACTGCCCTTATGCTTCTCAAGTGTGGGGAAAAATAATGAGCAAACTGCAGCTGGATTGGGTCTTTTTGGAGCACTTAGACCAATTCATTAATAACTGGGGTTGAATTACTGAGCACCCTCTCATTCACATCCTTTGGAAATTATTACCCCCACATGTCTGCTAGGGTCTATGGAAGGAACGAAACAGCTGGATTTTTAGAGGAGAAGACAGTAATGTTGAACGTACAGTGCGACTGACTGTGAATCTACTGAAGGAAAACCTGGAAACCTGTCATTGGAAAATCCCCCTGTCCCCCCAAGGGACTAGAGTGTATGATAGCCAAGGAATGGGCTCTTCCCACTTCCTTCTATGTGATGGACAACTCCAAAATTCTGACAAGACTTAACACTAAATGGTCACCCCCGGAGGAAAACATAACTAAGTTGAACTTTGATGGTGCTGCCTCTAATGGCATTGCTACAGGAGGAGGTATTTTTAGAGATCATAAAGGACACCTTATCCTGGCCTATGCGGTCCACCTTGGAAAGGGATCTAATAATTTGGCTGAGATGTCTACCCTCCTATGGGGTCTAAAGGTGGCGTCTGATATAGGGATTAAAAGATTAATCATAGAAGGTGATTCTAAAATTGTTATTGAGCTGGTTAAAGGGAACTATACTACTGGCTGGATTTTGGCAAATGTGCTACATGACATCTGTTCGCTGCTCCCCAGGTTCAATGAATTCAACCTACAACACATTTACCGTGAAGGTAATGTGGTGGCAGACATGCTGGCAACCATGGGTCTTGCGGTGAATAGCTTAAGATGTTGGGGAAACTTAAACTCCCTACCCAAGCATGTTATTCAGCTTGTGGAAAAAGAAAGCAAATTTAATAATGTTTAACAAGGCTGATGTTGATTGGTTGAAAAATTCAGCAGGCAAGTTCACGAGGCACTGCATCATTTCAAATTTTATAAGAGATATGGGATGTGGTCATATTAATTATCACTAGCTTGAAAGATGTGCTATCAATGCCATTTTTAGAAAGAGTATGCGTTTTTTCAAGTTAAAAGAAGACATGGAGCATAACATGCACAAGGGAAAGAATGAAATGGCTGATGTCATTAATTGCAACATCAAGCCTTTATGGCCTTTATGGAAAAATCATTTCTCGATATGCAAAGCTTATTCGTTCATATCGGCAAACCATGTGAATAGTACGGGCCAAATCTATGAGAAGGTGGACATTATTACCACCTAGTTTTTTGTTTGGAGACAAAAGTGCTACATCTATTGGGTTTATTGCTCTACTCTGGTGAGGGTTGTGCTGAAAAAAGGAAGGAAAGGTGGGATGTCGGTTGAGACTAAGGAGGAAGACTTGCCTGAATACAGCTCAGAGATGGGCAAAGATATGGTGCAGGTGGAACCCGCTAGGATTGAGGACGATTTAATAAAAAATATGTGTGTTCTCAACTACCTCAAGGAGGGCAGTTTCTTCCTATTCATGAAGGCTATGGGTGGCAGTGATGAACTGGTCTCTCTGCAGTTGGTGAAAACTTGGGATGAGTGTAAAGTAACAATTAATGGAATAACATTTGAGATTAATGAGGAGGTGATCGCGCAAGCCACGAGTCTCTCCACAGAGGGGAAAAAATGGAAGAAGATCACCAAAAGCCATGATGACACCCATATGAAACAGTTCTTTAAAAAAGTGGAGATTCCTGAACGTTTTAGGGGAGGATTCAACAGATTGTCGCTGCCCGACCTATGGGATGAAATGTGCCTCATTTTGATAAAGTACATCACTCTAGAAGGCTGCTTCGACACCTGTTACAACTACCATTTCCCTCTCCTCAAGCACTTCAGGTACAACAATTCCATATCCTTTCCATTTTTCCTGCTCCATTCGATGGAAGCATCTGTCCTGGATGTAAGAGTTAAAATGAAATCTAGGCAAAATTATTGCATCCTCCATCAAGGCTTAATGCTTTGCCTTTACAATTTCCATTTAGCCCTCTGCCCATCTAGGACTGTTTCTCTTCATATCTCCACACAACACTCTGCAAACCCTAATGAGCTTCAAGTCATGCTATCCAACCCCATGACTTCCTCCAAAACCCCAGTCTCTAAGAAAAATAAACTTGAAGCTCGGTCGTCGATGACCAAATCACCATTGATTCTGAAGGTGAGGAGGAGGAGAATGACAGTAGATGGAGATCTAACAGAATAACCACAAAAACTAGATACAAGCAAAAAGCTGTGAGAAAGAGGTGTTCTAAAGAGGAAGAAGAGGAAGAAGATTTGGAGGAGGAAGAAGATATCAAGTAGGCAACTAGGGGGAATTCTAAAGTGGGAAAGAAAATTAAGGTCGAGGAGAAGGATAAGGAAAAAAAGAAGCAAAGCCCTATGGTGGAGGGGTCTGTGAAAAGCCATGACTCTCAAGTCTCGGCCAGTTTTGGTCTCCCCGCCTATGACCTCTCGAAAAAAGCAGACTCTCCACTCCTAACCTCACAATCCCCTAGTCCTCAGGTGGTTATAAATATTACCCCGGAGGAACCTAAAAAAATAGAGGATAAACTGCCTGATGTTGTGAGTGACACCCCCATTGGTAATGCTGGTCCTCAGGAGTTGTTGTCTGACCTCAAGGTGGAGATAAAGGAAATGAGAGTAGAAATCAATAATCTCAGGGAATGCTTCAACGAGATTGGGGATTTTGCTGTGAAGGTTATGCATGCGGCTGCCAGTACACTCCAACTCCTTCACATGGAGAAAACAAACCCAAGAGGTGAGTGTAAGGATAAAAAACTGTACCAGTTCCTTGTGGACGATTGGCTGAAGCTCCTATTGAAAGGCGGGGAAGGTAACCCCAATTAGCCCCCTTTTTACTATGGTTAACCTTTTTTACTGGACTCTCTGGTTGGGAAATGTAGGCCTATTTGATCTTCGTTTAAAGTCTAGTTTCTCTTATCTATTGTTTTTTTTTGTTAATGATAACTCTACTATTAATTACTACCACAGGCTGGTTACCAACCTCATGGTTAGGTTGGGGCCTGTTAAGACTACTAGACTGGTTTTTACTATTAATTACTGTTATCTGTTGTTTTTTACTGCTAATATTAGCTTTGCTGTTAATCACTACCATAGGCTGGTTACCAATCTCATGGTGAGGTTGGGGCCTATTAGGACTTCCAGGCTAGTTACCAGCTCTGTGTTGGAGCTGGGGCCTATTGATTTTCTTTCTTGGTTTTTGGTTTTCAAAAGTGGCATAGGCTGAGGGTTTTTTGTGGGTGGTTTGCTAGTTTTTGGCAATCCTCGTGTTGGATTTCTGTTCGGGTCAGCCCCCAATTTTGGCTGCTTTTTAAAATCAAAAACAATTTGAATGAAGTTTCTAGGTTATTAACTATTTTTTAAAATTTCAATTCAATATTACGGAAATTTCAACAAAAATATATGAAATGGGTGTATGTGTGACCAACTTAGCCACAATCAAATGATAATATTATTTTTACAAGATTCTAGATAAAAGTAGAAGACTCATGTCTAGATGTGACACTTTTTTTTTATAATTTTTTTTCGATTAAATAATTAATGTGAAGCATAGAATGTGACGTATATTTCAGATTTGAAAAATATTATAACACTTGAAAGCTATATATGTTTTTTAATTAGTCTATCAATCAGGACTTTAGATGTAATTCAATTAGAAAATAATAATTATTATTTACTAAACTCAAAATTAGACAACATTTATATTAGTGGAAAGTTGAGAATCTCCTTAAGAAATCATTTTCATTTCATCGATTTCGGGTCAAAAAAAATTCGTCAGCTACATGGTCAAAGTCTCAAGATACAAGTAAATCTTACAAGCACATTTTTTGCATTGAATTTCCAGGTTTGGCACCCCAAGCCAAATCCAATAGCAATTGTGAGAGAAATTCCAAGGTTGCAAATGTGTGTAAGAGGTATAGGATATCAAATGCATATCCAATAACAGATATGGATCGGATATAAGATGCAGATCGGATATCAGATACAAATCAGATATCCTACTATACAATATAATTAATATAATATTATGTAGTAGGAAAAGGGGATCACCTAATAGGGTCTAAGTTCTCCCCAATTCAAAAGGCACATTGGAATACAAATCCTCCTCAAGTCAAATTGGTTCAACACCACAAGAAGAGATGAAATGATGCTAATATCAGATTTGGGTCAAGTGGGGCTTATATTCCTTTGTTTCTAACAATTGAGAAATAAGATGAATGAAAGAGAGATAACAAATTATTAAACAATCTAAATTTGAAATGAAATATGTAAAAGACGAAATAGAAATGAAATGTGTGCACCTGGAAGTAAAATGAGAATGATAGAGCTTTAGATTTGATTTTCAGATTGTCGTTATCCTGCAGGACTTGTAATTTTGGATCTGAGATCTCAGAGTTGTAACCTGTTGGGCTTGAAAATTTCACTAATTTTTTGAGGATGTAGAATGTTTGGAACGTTCTGCACCCAGGGTTTTGACCTAAAACTTTACGGGGATCTGTATCAGACTCTACAGAATCTGGATCTGAAAACATAACTTCCTAGCCTATACCTACACACAAAAAAATGGGAGAAAAGGATGTGTGAAGGGGTTTGCCTTGTTCAAACCCTTATTTAGGAATCAACATTGAAATTTGAAATGAAAATCATAACACAAAGGATCAGTACCATGTTAATGTGCTTACCCTCATGGAGATATGTTGGTATCGTTCAAATCCATGGGTAAGTGCAAGAAGTTGAGTGCCAATTCCGCGAAAGTCTTGTGGGCTTGAAAACTACCACTAGAAATGGGCACCCGTTTTGAAAAAAATGGGCACCCGTCTTAGGCTCGGACACCCGATCCAAAATTCAAAAAATGGGTACCCATTTTTTTTCAAAACAGGTGACCATTTTTAAATTTTTTTTTTTTTAAAAATCATTTTTTTATGCCGATTTATTACATTTAAGAAACAGGTACATGTTTTTAAACGTGTGCCCATTTTTTAAAATTCAAATTTACCAAACCACCATTTGCATTGGATTTCGGTTTGGGACAATTTTGGTGGGACCAAGCCTATGCTTGGACCTCCAAAATAATGGCTAATGCATTTGAACACTAGATTTCTGTCTTGCTGTAATTTTTTGAGGGTCTTCCTAATCGAATTTTTTAATGAAATTAAAACCCATTAGAGATCTTATTGTCTAGATTTCCAAAATATAAATTTTATAGTGATATGATAAATTTTACTATTTTTACAATATTTAGTAATCAAAAGTGGTACCTAAACTTAAAATAGTAAGGTTCACTAAAACTTTAATAACTTTTTTGATTTTAGGTTTTTGAAAAAATGAATTATATGTGACCAATCTACATAGAATTCTATTCAAAATAAAAAAAAAATTTCTCAAAAAAGTGAAATTTTCATCAAATTATGGTGGTCGTACACGAGAGGTTTTGAAAATTTACTTTATAGTCAATTAAAAATTAATAAAAAAACAAATATTCAATTAAAAAAAAAGCAAAAATATTTTGACCAATCTTTGATGTGTTAGGTACCTTTCCCCAAAAGGATTTAGAAAAATTCATTTATTTACTTCAAAATAGGGTGGTCGTACACATGCGGGGTATGGTCCTGAAACAGGCATTTTGAAAAAGAGGTTTTTAAACATGCCTACTAAATATATTTT
>MU223914.1:2031384-2047377 GCA_018584345.1 Thuja plicata | reverse complement strand
ATTAATACTTTGGCCAAAGTGAATGCATTGTTTATTGTCATGCATGGTTATTTATACCCCTTGCTACATCCGATGTATAGAACCTACTGTAGGCATATGTGCTTGTAGGTTAAGTTACACGGCTACACTAAGACCATCTGGATCTGCCAGTAGCGAGAAGCTAAACCTCTCGTTGCAGGGACGGGGCGTTCTTCGTGTCAGGAGGAACCCCGGGGAAGCTCATCACTTTCGGAGCTGACCACTCCACGGTTGGGCAGTAAAAGCGCCTGGACCCCACCTCTTTTCTCGAGGAAGCGTAAGGGACTCAGTCCGAGGCTTAGGAGACAGAAACTGATGAGTGGATACTTCCAGTGTTTAATTTTTCTTTTCTTTCTCTACTTTCATGTTGTACTTTATCTAGTGTTCGACAAGCTGGTCGACACTTATGGATGTAATAAATTTTGTTGTAACGATGTAATTTGTATATTTAATTCCTATATCCGACAAGTTGGTCGGCATGTAATTGTATGTATTATATCTTGTGATTCATTCTACTTCGACAAGATGGTTGTTTGTATGAACTTCATTGATGTAAATTTTGGAATTTAATGACTGGTATGTCGACTTGGTCTTTCGACTATTCGACTTTCGACTTATTATGTTAAAAGCATATGTGACATTCTTTGTGAGTTTTTCAGACTTTACAGTACTTAATATTCTCACTTTAAGACTCATCTTCACAATAGTGTTATAAAGGCTAATCCTTTAAACAGTTCTTAAAACTAGAAATAGGCTTGCAATAAGTTCACTAATTAAAAGTTGTATGACAATTTATTAGACAGACAGTTGCATGCATTCAATTTGAATTTTGCCTACAGAAACTCCCTTGTTGAAGCATTTTAATTGTGGAAAAATTATGTTATACGAGGAAAAGAATATCTTAAGCCATAATGGCCAGCATTAGTTAGCAGATTAAATGTGAAAACTATTTTCTTTAACGTTTATTAGTATCGTTTCTTTAAGATTGAAAATTTGTTGATATGGACGTTCTCAGGATAGAACTAAGAAAACAGTGAGAATGGAACTTCACTTTGTACAACGTAAAGAGAAGCCTTAGTCTTTTCAAAGATCTAGTAAAGTAAACATCATTGATAGAGAACTTTGTACCTTTTAAAAATAAATTAACAGGAAAAAGAACATGTTGATACACTGGTATTACTTTATCAAAATTGCGTTGAAGTTTTTTCAGGAGATACACAATCGAAAAGGTGAGAAAGCAAAGCCACATTACCTTGCGTTAAGCTACAGTCTCAGAAGTACGATTAAGTTGTATTGAGTGTAGGGCATACATCAGTAAATTTGATAAAGTATCTAATTATTTATTTAATTTTTTGTTTGTCTAAATATACATTGGTTTAAAATAAAAGAATACATTAACACTTAGGATCCATTTATTGAAAAGCTTAATTTTATGCTTCTTAAAATTTTATATGATGATTTTAAGTCATTCTAAATTTTTAGTAACTGTTTGTTTGTTAAGGCTTCTGTTTATAATTAAGATTTCAGATTCACATCATCAGTTATGATGTCACATCTGTTAGAAGGATAAATTAATTATCAATCAATTACTTGTATCGGCACAAACCAAACAAAAGTCATATTAATCATGTGTGTCATCCATAACCATCTCAGGGGCATAGCCTAGACCAGCCCCCAATTCACCTGCAGCAATTAATATTACAGTTAACTCTGAACAACAATGAACTTGACATTTATGATGTATTGCTCTATAAATTAGATGAATGAAAATGAAATCTCAGAGCTCATATTTTGAGTTTCTCTTCAATATCTTGGTTTTCAACTATATCAGTATGCTTTTTGTTGAGGTGTCCTAAAAGACGCAAAAACAGAGTAGATCACTATTTGTGTATTAAGTCACGTTTTCCTGGTACTCAAATAGGACATCACATGATCTGTGGCTTGTTAGATCAAAAGAATATTATGAGTACTCATGATCAACATTAAAAATATTAAAGTTGCAACTACTAGTACTATAAAAAAATTAGACATTAAATAAACCAATGCAATCACAACTATTAGAACATGTTCTACTACTAGAACCACCTTAATATAATATTAAGATATTACAACTATTCAAATATGCTCAACTACTAAACACAACTAACACCAATAATCAGATCTCCAATATCAAATCAATTGTGCAAGAAGAGCTACCTCAGAGATTCGGTTGACTCCTGAATTCGGTCCATGAGATTTTGGTGGAGTTGGTGCTATTTTGACATATAGGAGCCTAGAGCAAAGGGGAGCTTTATATAGCCCATTCTCAAATAAAGCTCACCGCCAATCAAAATTATTGGTATTCCTCTCCCATCTCTTTCCTGAATTCAACAGGAAGAATCCTCCTTTTTTTTCACACGAAAAAAAAGTCAAATAGTTCGTGATAAAGATTTTCACTGAACTGTTTTGTGACCATACAATTTAGATACGAATTCTCCCACTTTCATACTTAGAATTCCTTGTGAAAACCATAATCAAAATTGGCATTGTAAATATAGTTCAGATAAATCAGCTGCGAAGCTTCCCATTCCTGTGATAGGGAAAATTAAGTAAATGTTCAGAAAAGTGAAGTGTCAACTACTGAAATCTATGTACGATGTGCGCAGAACAAATATTCTCTTAAAAGGATGATGATATTCCATAGTAGTTAGATACTACTTTTCAAAGAACTTCTCATCGGCATATGCTACGATGTCATACTTTGACTTCTAAATTGTTGTCAGGGAGTAATTTGTATAAAAGTGGGTTTAACAGGATTGAATTCTGATATAAAAGAGCAAATACTCACTACAAGTTTTTAAAATTGCAAATTACATATTTCTATACTAGTGTTGTCTACTTTGCTATGTTTTTCTCGAAAGGCTTCTTTCTTTACAATTAAAAATTATTTGTATGTATATATTAAGCGCACATCACTATATTATTAAAAAGCACGAGACACTTTGAAGGTCTTCTATTAAAAATTAAAAGAACAGGTTAGCCAAAGCAATGTATTTTTCAACAATAGAAAGAAAGAAAGCAAGATATACGTTGAAAATTTGATTTTGTAGCCTTCAACATCTGATTTTGTAGCCTTCAACAGTTTTGATAAGAGTCCAATGAAATTATTAAAGTAATAGAAATAGATTATATTTTATATTATTTGTATTTTATATTATATAGATTTTTAGTTCCTTCTTAGAACTATATATATTGAACTCATGTTAACATGTTGTTAATGTTTACTATTTTAATCAATCTAGTTAGAGATTTTTTGCTAAACTCATGAAGCCTAATATTTTTTGCAAGGAATGTCAATTGGGAAAGTTAACTAGATATACTTGTAAGAGTAAGATATATACTTCAAATGGATTGCTAGATTTGGTATATACATATTTGTGTGGCCGTACAAGGACAAGAAGCTATTATGGTGATAGATATTTCATGCTATTTATTGATGACTATTCAAGGATGATGTGGGTTACATTTTTGAGAGAAAAATCAGAAGCTTTTCATAAAAGATTTTCAGAAATTTCAGATATTCAAGATGATGGTTGAAACAGATTCTGGATAGAGATTGAAGTGCCTAACTATATCAGACAGAGGAGAAGAATTTACATCTGGAGAATTTTATGCTTATTGCGAAGAACATGGGATCAAGAGAAAGACTTCAGCTCTGCGAACCGCACAAAAAAATGGTGTTGTAGAGCAAAGGAACATAATTGTTCTAGACACAACTAGGACTGTGAAGATTGAAGGAAATGTCTTGTGGATCTATTGGAGAGAAGTACTGAGCACTGTTGTCTATACCTTGAACCAAGTACAAATAAAACAAGGAACCAGTAAAACTCCTTATGAAATTTGATATGGTCATATTCCTATAGTGAAATACTTTAGATTTTTTGGAAGTAAATGCTATATCAAGAGAGATGAAGATATTGGAAAGTTTGAACCTAGGAGTGATGAAAGAATCTTTCTTAGATATTATACTAAGAGAAAAGAATGTTAATGTTATAACTTAGACTGAAGAATATTGTTAAAAGTAAAAATGTTAAGAGTAGATGATAATGTGCAAAGATCAGAAAAAACTTTCAGGTATGACATAACTGAAGAGAATAATCAGATTGTGGAAATATAGGATCAAGATAACGATTAGAATGAATTGAATGAACAATTTTAATCAATGGCTAATGAGGAGGATATTGAAACCGAAGGGTTTTCTACAAATCCTATTCTGAAGACTTCATGGTATGTAAAGATAAATCATTCTGAAAATGTTATTATTGGTGATAAGAATAGAGGTGCTAAAACTAGAGGAATAATTGCTAGAGATGAAACATGTCTTCTATATAAATTTGAACCTAAAGATGTGAAATAATCTTGTAATGATGAGAGTTGGATAAATTCTATGAGGGAAGAACTTGATCAGATTGAGAAGAACAAGACTTGGATTCTTGTTCCCAGACCTATGGACACGAATGTGATCATAACTAAGTGGGTATCCAGGAACAAGTTGAATGAAGATGGAATAGTGGTTCAGAACAAAGCTACACTAGTATGAAAAGGGTATTCAAAGATGGAAGGTATTGATTTTCAAGATACATTTTCCCCTGTAGCTAGAATTGAAGCTGTTAGATTACTTCTTGCATATGTAGCTTACATAAATTTCAAATTTATCAGATGGATGTCAAGTTTGCATTTTTCAATGGTGAGTTAGAGGAAGATGTTTACATTGAACAACCTAATTTATTTACACCAACCGATGAAGGAGATATGGTTTGTAAATTACAAAAAGCATTGTATGGATTGAAGCAATCCCATAGAGATTGGTATGCTATATTGGAAAAGTACTTTACAAAGATTGGATTCAGTAAAGGTATAGATGACAATAATTTATACTTCAAAGTAGTTAATGATAATATCTTGATTCCTGAATTTTTTTTTATGATATCATATTTGGTGGTGAAGATGAATTGAGTAAAGGATTTGCTGATGAAATGCAAAAATAATTTGAGATATCTATGATAGGTGAAATGAAATTCTTTCTTGGATTGCAAGTTACATAGTTGGATAAGGGAATTTTCATTACACAGTCCAAGTATGTCAGAGAGTTGTTGAAAATGTTTGGTATGGAAGATTCAAAACTAGTTGGAACCTCTATGGTTACTGGTTGTAAATTAACTAAAAATGATGAATCCCCTTGTGTAAATCAAACAAGATATAGATCTATGATTCATGGATTATTGTACTTAACTCTGACTAGATCTAACATAATGAATGTCATTTAAATTGTGGCAATATTTCAAGAAGAACCGAAGGAATCACATGTTGTTGTTAAAATAATATTAAGATACTTGAAGGGAACAATTGACTATGGCCTATGGTTTGGTAAGGACAATGATTTTACACTTTGTGCATAAAAATACTTACTGGGAAGGAAATGTTGATGATAGGAAAAGTACAAGGGGTGGTGCATTCTTCTTGGGTAAGAGATTAATCTCTTCAACAAGTAATAAGTAGGATTGTATTTCATAATTTACCACTAATGCTGAATATTTTGTTGCTGCTATTAATTGCACTCAAGTTGTTTGGATGAAGCAAATACTAAAGGATTTACAAATAAACATTGATGAACATACTGTTATTTACTACATGATAACTCAAGTGCTATAAATATTTCAAAGAACCATGTGCAACATTCAAAGACAAAGCATATTTCTATTAAGTATCATTTCTTGAGGGATAAAGTCAGTGACAAGGAAGTAGAATTCCAGAGTATTTATCTACTAAGGAACATATTGTTGATATCTTTACAAATCCTTTGCTGAAGGATACATTTGAATATCTTGAATATCCATGACATTATCAAAATATTATTCTCTGGACTAATGAGTTGGGGACTACTCCTTAGGGAGAGAAGTCTTGTGGGTCTTATGGATTGATACTGTAAAGTTTTAGTTCAGCCTTTTGAGGTAAGTTTAGTTCTTTTGATTTCTTTGGTCCTTTTTCATTGATGTCAAAGCGGGAGAAGATTGTGTGAAAAATAAGTTGTGTTGAGATTTTTGTTGGTGGATATTCAGAGTGATCAGATGGATATATTATCGCTTAGTATCATTGTGCATTGATCATTTTTCACATCATATGTTTCCATCAATGCCAAAGAGGGAGATTGTTGGAATATTGTTGAGCATGTCATATATTGTTGATTAGACCTTGTCGATGTGTGATGACATTAAAAATTTTTCATTGATGTCAACAAACTATTGTTGTTGTAGATAGTGTCTTTTTTTAGGTTAGAGGATTTCAGTTATCCAGGTGATATGTTGTTGAACTTGTGCTACGATCATATGTGATGGTTCACATATTTTTTTATTTTATTCCATTCAACTTACAAAGCTTCACTTGAAATTTGGAGTGAGTTATGATTGATTTATCAAGTGCCAATATTTCAATGTTCCTGTTGTTCGAGATGTTTCAGAGGTTGAGTCATTTCTTTGATATGGATCAGTTTGGCTGATTCATTGGATGAAAAGTTGGTGGATTCTTTGGGAGTTAATGTTGTTTCCGCAGCTACTGTTGTTCATGATTTAGAGTTCAAAAAGCTATCTTTTTGGTGTGACACATTTCAGTGTTCAATCTTAATGTTGAATAGTACATAGATGAGCTTATATTTCAAGGTTGAGATAATTGAGTGGTTATTCATGCTGCTTAATGGTGTTCTTGGATCGTGTTATGACCATGTTTTTGGTTATTATTGATTGAGGTGATCACATTTGGTGATTTGTTGTGCTTTTTGGTGTTTCTTCATTTAGGTTATAACCGACTTGGTGAAGTAACATGTTGCAATCTTCAGTATGGATTTGGTGAACATGTTGTGTGTTCATGGATGATTTTTGGGTCCTATCTAAGTCTTGGATGACTTGATTTGGATCAATTTGGTGTTTGAGCTTAATGTTTATATCATTTTTTTGTACAGGTCTTCGCCGACCTTGTTATTGATCATTTATTGTAAACTACAACTAAGGGAAAAATTTTACTTCATTGGAACCATATTGGCATAGGATATGTTTTAAGTTAGTTTGGTTATACTAGAAAATTTGTCCACCCTTTATAACTATTACTAGTGATTGATCAGTGAGCCCAACTGAGGGCCAGATCATTGTATTGTCAGCAGTGCGCTCTAGGCCGTAGGCCCATGGATGCAAGTGCATTCTTCTTTGTTCTTAATTTATCTTAACCGGGTAGTACTTTTAGTAGAGTAAATTTATCATGTGGGTTTTACTCCCACTGAGGTTTTCCCTTAACCGGGTTTCCTCGTGAACAAATATGGTATTATAATTTTTATATTATAGATCTTGCATTATTGTTTTATCTTTTAGATCTGTAAGTTATTCAATTGTTAAAGTTTTAATAACTATGAGTACAATTGATTCACCCTCCCCCCTCTCGGTTGTGCATTTCTTCTTTGGGCATAACAAAGCATATGCATCACAACCAAAAAATCTTAGATGTTTAAGTGAAGGTTTGTGGTCCAACCATGCTTCCATTGGGGTCTTACTGTGTGTGTATATTTTTGCACCTATTATCTGCAACACAACACCTCAATAGATCATTGCATTAGCTCAAAAAGGTTAGATAAGCATGTAAAACCAACTAATATCGACCTATTGCCTTATAACTAAGAAAAGTGTGATTAGTAACACAATAGCCCTCAGATTATGCTACCATCAGTGACATATACGACCTAGCCTGAAGGATTTTAGTTTAAAACAAGCTAAATGATGAGAAAACATGCATTCTAGCTCTAAGAATGGAGATAATAATAATGCAAAAAGCATAAACTATGAAATGAAATATGAGTCTAGATTTAATCTAACAACATAATGATGCATTTACAATAATAGATGAAGGCTCATTTGCTTTCAAAAATGGCTTTTATTTATAGAAGAATGAGAGAGAGAGAGAGGGGAGACAAGGCTCATTAATGGTGGTGTAAGAGCTATTAATACCTTGAGAATTAATAAGGCATAGAGGAGACATAGGCTTAAGGCATCTTCATTAATAAGGCATTAATGAAAGTCTTAAAGAAGCATGGTGAGGGGTGTAAGTCCAACTTGGCAAGTTGGTCCCTTAGGAAAGTCATGCTTGAGAAAGTGGACTTTCTTAAGTTGGTTGAGTTGTTAATCATTCCCTAATGGAATGTGAGAACATTAGGAGGTGGGTTAGGGTAGAATTAGGATTAGGATTATATTAGCAAAGGTGAATGGGTTGAGAAGGGTTAGAACCCAGGGTAGAAGTGGTTGAGATAGGTTAGGTTGGGGTTTAGGAGAATATTAATTAAATGAATTAAACTTATTTAATTCATTTAAAAATAGGGATTTAGTTATTTAAACAATTTAATTACTTTTTAATAATTAGGGGACTATAGCCATTTTAATTAAATTTTATGGGCTAGGGGAATGGGTTATTTTTGCAAGTGGGTAATTGATTTAGGAATTTATTTAATTCCTTTATAATTAAATACTATAGCCCTGTTTGAATTTGGTTTGATTTAATTGGTTTGAATTGATTTGAATTTTATGGCTATAATAGTTAATATAAATTAGTGATAAAAATCACCTAGGACATTAAATTGATTTGAAGAACTATGCCAAGCAATAACAGGGTCGTTTGGACATAATCAAGGGTATGATCACACTTAGGGCATATAGGGTCCATAGTTGGAACAGACCAAATTCAGGTGGTTACATTTGCCCCTTTTTGAATTGATGTGCGAACAACGTATTGATTCAAAGAAAGTTTTTGATTTTGAGTTCACAAAGATTGAGAATTCCGTTCTTGTTTGTCGAATGAAATGTTGATGAGATCAGTCTCACACTTGATTGAACAAAACTAATAAAATTGATTTTGAACTTGGTTGTCGTCCAAAAATCAATAAAAGATTTTTAAGATACCAATTCTGAACTTGGTTGTCGTGCAAAAAATGATAATACTGATTCTGAACTTGGTTGTCATCCAAAAAGCCAGTATGAAGCAGCCAGGAGCTTAATAAAAATCTTTTAAAATGAGGAAACATAAGATATCTAGCTCATGAGAACCAAAGCTTTCTATCCCACAGTTCTGACTTTAGTCAAGGAAACTGTTATGCCCCTAGTTTGTTTGATAATGAAGTCATTTTGATGTTGTTTTGAGCAAAAATTTAATTGATGATAGTGTGATCATGCCCCCTCAAGAATGAAATTGAAGGAAAAGAATAAAATTCCTTAGTTTGAAAGAACGTAACACTTGCAGGAAGCGGTTAGGACAAGAAAGAATGGAAGAGAAGAAGTGAAAAAGGTGTGTTTAAAAATAAACACACAATTATCAAGTTAATTACATGAAAATATGAGTAATGAGACTGATAAAATGATGTTAGACCAAGATGTATGATAAAATGTGCAATTTTGACCAATGTTTGAAATAAATGAAGTAAATCTACAGTTTTTGAAATTTTGGTAAAAATGGTACTGTGCTACTGAAAAAACCTTATGCACCTTCGATTTGGTTCCTGATTGATCAGAAAGAGACCAAAAATGTAGTTTTAGTTATCTGGGAGAAGTTTCAGAACTCCTAAATGGCTCAAAAGACCAATCTAAGCCTCCAAAATTACCATTTCACTATTCATTTTCACTTTCAGCCATAGTAATTCTGAGAACTCTATAGAGAAGATGGTAGTCCCTGTGAGGAAGCACCATTTTGAGATGAGATGATGACATCAGTGCCCACCCGACTACCCACTTCTGGTAAGTGCTTGAAAAACTAACCTGTGAATTTTGCAAATTTCAATTTTATACATTTTTGTGGCTTCTATGGCCCTTACAATTTTGAATCACATCAGGGATTCCAGATCGCAACCTATGAATCCCATGTTGCATTTGGTTTTTCCTGGATCGCATTTGTTTTCATTGCTTTTGTCTTGTTTTTAGTAAAAACCCATCAGTGTGTCGCACCCGGTTTTCTTCGGATCGCACCCTGCATTTAGGATCGCATCCCATATTTTGGGGATCACATCCAGTAAACTCAGTCACATCCTATATTTCCAGGATCACATCTAGTAAATTGGATCTCACCCTTCTATTTCAGAATCATTTATGGTTAGGAGACTTAGAATTTCAATCTTTTAGACCTGTTTGCGTCCCACGAACTTGGAATCACTTAGTGGATTAGGAGGCTGCCCCTTTGTCATAGATAGGATACTGATGTATTGTCATTTTTGTCCAAAATAGGCCCAGTTTGAGGTAGTCACTTTTTGCGACACTTACCCTACATGTGTACTTGCATTGTCTAGATGGTTGTCAAATAATGAGCAGACTACCGTGATTTGATGTGGATTGCACTCTTTGATGGGTTTACCCAAGATCGGGGTAAACCATGGGTTGTTGACTGCTCTTGCCGAGAGATGGCACTCAGAGCACAACACCTTTCACTTACCGACTAGAGAGATTATAGTGACCTCGGAGGACATCTGGAGGATACTTCAGGTATTGATGATCGGACATGAGGTACGTTTTGAGTCAACGATGGCCATGGCGATTGGTGCTGCGCAGAGATATTTTCAGGATGATACCATAGATCAGAGATATCTATCATGGGATTACATGGCCGATCATTACGATCGTTTATCAGTTTATTTAGCAGGTCTAGTAGGTGGCATCCCGATGCTTGATAGAGGCCAGCACAGATTCATGGTCGGCTGGGTAGACATGATAGAGAAGATGGTGACCCACCGTCAGAGATTTGCTTGGGGCAGCTGTATCCTAGCCCATATGTATAGAGAGCTTCATGAGATAGTATACCACTACACTCAGAGCATGACTGTAGGCATTCTTATCCTTCAGATCTGGGCCTAGGAGCACATCCCTGTGACATGGTCGATTGTAGATAGACAAAGGGCTCCTGAGCAGCCATATGTTTATATGTATGCAAGTCTTCTCTAGCAGCCCCATCTGGGCAAGATTGAGTACTGGCGCCGGTTGTTCGATGATATGACAGAGGTCATTTGGTGACCCTATTTAGATTGCGAGGTGTGGACCTCAGATGCCTGAAAAGTGTCATATTTATGTCAGAGTCGATATCTTATTAGCAGGACCAGATATGTCATAGAGCGGTTTGTGATTACCAAAGTGCTGAGGTAGTACGGTCGGCGATAGGGCAGGACAAAGGATTTTTCCGTATACGCCCAGACCAGAGATGAGACACCATTATGGGGTGCACAGTTGACATATGAGACAACACACCAGGAGGTCCAGGATATAGTAGCAGTAGATTGGGATCTCCATCCCAATGTAGCTAATGCAGGTGTGTCAGATGGTTATGCTACTGAGAGGCTTCAGTACCCCTTTCCGCGGTTCACTGTTCCTGAGGAGATTATTCCTTGTATAGAGGAGCCCTTAGATTATGATCCGAATGATCGACTAGCCAGGGGAAGAGGAGGTGTGCAGAGAGACAGGGCTCTCAACAGGCATGGAGGGCGTGATGGTGGTAGAGATGGCAGGCGTCCTCCTCCCGATGATGGTCCTGATGGAGATGATAGAGGAGGTGGTGGTGAGGCTATCGATACCAGTGTAGCCAGTGGCAGTGGAGAGGGTTGACATACTTGGTTCAGATTTGTAGCTCCCCGGAGAGATCCCAGTCTACTCCTTACTAGGGACCAGCAGAGATAGAGACAGCAGGGATCACCGGATAGACCGTAGGATAGAGGACAGGATAGGTCCCAGGAGTAGGATATAGGTAGAGATGGAGATCCTTTGCCCAGGTGTGAGCAGGAGAGGGAGAAACTTCGAGCAAGGATTACAGCATTGGAGGCTCGAGTTACTATTGTCGATGCCCTATTGGCGGACAAGGATATACAACTTGAGTGGCTAAGAGTAGAGAGGAATAGGAAGGGGGAGATTCTTAGAGCTAAGAGAGACGCGCATGCCCGGACATCAGTCCATCAGGGATAGAGGTCCACTTACTATTATACCTTGTATCATGCAACAGTTCTAGAGGGTCAGAGAGCACCTTCCTTCTCATGAGTGACTCAGCAGTCAGAGGGGGCCATGCCTCCTCTAGTAGCTCCTTTTGTACCACCTCCTCCTCCTCCTGATCAGGGAGAGGGGGTAGGAAAGATTTGACATTTTGTACCATCTTTATGACATGTATATCTTGAGATTATTTTTGTATATCTGGATCCTGCTGAGATCCCCTCTTTTGTATATCTGGATCCTTCTGAGATCTATTTTTGTAGATGATATTCATACATGTATATCTGATTCTTTGGCTCACTGGTACACTGATACCCTTTATGCATACTGTTCCATATTTTGATCTGTACCATGTTACGATGATATATATCTGATACAGTTTCTTGATACTGACATGTTTCATGAGCTCTTTTTGCTTTCATAGATGTGATAAATGTATCTTTGCACATGCGATGATATCTTGGTCTCTTGGTGAGTTAGTTTTTAGATGATAACATCATTTTATGATTGGATGTGATGAGTCATTACTGATATAAATATGTTTTAAATGATACTTATGTGAAAATGCAAATGTATGTTTCTTTTGATTTCTTGGTTATGCCAAATAGATGTATGGATGCACTTTAGGATGAAAAAGTAAAAATGCAATACATGGATGCTTTATTTTTTGTATTTTCCTATTTCTTACTTTTCAATGAATGCAAAATGTATGTTATGGATGTGCAACAATATTTGATATCAGTAATATGGATGATGTAATTAACTTGATTTAGAAGAAGATAGAAATCATTTTTGAGCGAAAAAATTCCTTATGTTATTTCTTTTATAAATGCACCATGCAAACTCTAAATGCATCTATATGCAGACTCTTAGGACTTGTCACTAATTAGAAAATATTGCAACATTTTTATCATCATTGGGCACTTTTGAAATGGATACCATCGGATAGTACAACCATCACTAATACCCACTGATATTATGAAAGTATGAATACTATGTTTTATTGAAATGTCAGAAATGGACTTAGGCATCAAGGCAAAGAAGCCAGGATAACAAAATAGTCACCTTCCTTTTAATATACAAGATTCTGATTAAGGCAAGATATTGGACCCGCAATGAACTTGAAAATTCATATCCTTGGGTACATTATGATTCATATACCTTAGTAAGAATCTGGATCAAAAAATAGATAAGGAAAATTGTTTCAACCTCACCGTAGTTTACATAAAAAAGATCGAGATATATGCGGCTATCCACCCATAGTAGAAACTCTTACCATAAACATCCAAGTTAGGTGAATTTTATATGGTCTTTCAAAATAATCACCATACGTAGAAAATCAAGAAAACATTACGTCCCCTATCCTTGTGACTCTTTGTCTTTGGGCAGACGTCATTGAGAAACTAAGAAGACATAATAAATTATCAATTGAGAATCAATCAAATAAAATTTATAATCACTTAGATGCCCCTAGTTGAAAACATCATCAGGACATTCAAAATAATCATAATCAGACCAAAAGAAAAATGTGTTTCAGTAGTACTTGTTCATTCGTGTGTCAAACACAGTAAAGATTCATCAATCAGAAAATTGTAATACAAGAAATATGGTGTTCCATGTTTGTGCATTGATAGGATAATTTGTTCATGTTTGCAATCCCATATAGCCCTGTAGGAACTCTGTTAATGTAAATATTGTGTCTAATGTTTTGAAAAGACACCCTTGTTTTTGAAAGTGACATTGTTTTGCATGTACCAAGAAACATTGCATTCATGAGGCAAACCATCCTAGAGAAACCTAGCTATCGTAACTGACTATGCCAGCAAAGATGCCCCAAGTGCAGAATGACTTATTCCTAAGATGTAAAGATAGACAAATCCCAAGCAAGGATAAGATAGTCATTTAGGAAGATGAAGTCAGTGTATGAGCACAGGCAAAATTATGAAGGCCCTATGTCAGTAGTGTATTGATAGATGGAGCGCAGAACAGAATTGACGCCTGATTGCCAGGTTTTCACCACTTGGCAAGACCTTTTTCTTTCTTTTTCTCTTTTGCTACCAAGATGCCTATTTTACCAAGTGCTCATCAAGGAACTTTTCTCTTTTTCATTTTTTTTTGCTATTTTTTCTTTTTTGAATGCTTTTGTAGTATCAAGGTGCCTATTTACCATGTTTTCACCAAGGATACCCTTTTTTGTAGGATCTTTTCCACTATTTTTGGATTTCTTCAGGATCAATTTTCTGAATGTTTTTGGTACTTTGTAAGAACTATTTTCTATACAAGCTCTGCTAGCCGAACATTAAGCATAGAACCACTTCAAATGTAGAGTATTGATAGGATCTGGAAGAACGTCTCCCTCAGGTGTAGCTAACTGATAAGCTCTAGTTCCAAAAGTAGCAGTGATAACATAAGGTCCCAGCCAGTTAGGTTCCAACTTTCCTTTCTGCTCTCTATTAGGCTGGTTCTTAGGATTCTCCTTGAGGACGAGATCTCCTACTTCAAATTTATGTGGTTTGACTTTTTATTATAACCTTTGGACATACGTGCTTGATATACCTTGAGGTGATCAAACACTTGTTGTCTGCGCTCATCTAGCAAGTCTAAAGAATTCACCCTATCTATGCGGTACTGCTCATCAGTAACTAGTCCTTGTAAAGATATCCACAAAGATGGGATTTCAACCTCAATGGGTATAACTGCTTCAATGCCATAGACAAGATCAAATGGTGTGGCTCCAGTTGGTGTTCTTATGCTTGTTCTATAGGCCCATAGTGTTGGATTCAGTTGTAGATGCCAGTCCCTACCAGACATGCTTATAGTTCTATGTAGAATCTTGAGAATATTTTTGTTTGATGCCTTAGCCTGTCCATTACCTTGAGGATAATAGATTGAGGAGAAATGTTAAGTGATATGGAACTGTTCACAAAGGTCATCAATGTCTTGATTTTTAAATTGGCCCCCATTGTCTGTTACAATTGAAGAGGGTATCCCATATCTGCAAATAATGTAGTTTAGAATGAACATAGCTACCTGTTTTCTAGTGGCTTTGATTAACGGCACAACTTTGACCCACTTCATGAAATACTCAGTGGTTATAATGATAAACTTGTGTCCATTTGAAGATTTGGGATATATTTGTCCAACCAAGTCAAAGGCCCATTGCTGAAATGGCCAATGTGTTATGAAAGGTATAAGTTCTCTGGCAGAAGCATGGATAAGGTTTCCATGTGTTTGGCATTTAAGAAATGCTTTTGAAAATTGAATAGCATCTTTCTCCATGGTAGGCCAGTAATAGCCTACTCTGAGTAGTTTCTTGGCTAATGAAAAGCCATTCGAGTGTGATCCGCACACACCTTCGTGGACTTCTTTTAATGCTAGATCAGACTCTTCGAGTTCTAAACACTGAAGAAGTGTAGCATTGAGACTGCATTGATATAGGTTGTTAGTTATGAGGACATAATGCGATGTTTTCCTAATCAGGGATCTTTTCTTATTTCTGGATAAATTGGCAAGAATGGTTTGGTCGGAAAGGTAAGCAATGATACTGGCATACCGAGATTGATCTGGGGTATTCAAGGTACATATTAACTGGTACTCAGGGGTATCAAAGGAAGGATAGGATATTTCTTCCACCAAGAATTCATAGCAGAATTGATGCTCCTCCAATTGTAACATGGATGCCAAGGTAGCCATAGCATCCGCAGCTTTGTTCTCTGATCTTGGTATCTGTTGGAAGGTGACGAAGACAAAGTAATTTTTCAGATCATCAACTAGTTTCTTGTAGGGCATCAAATTTTCATCTTTTTTTTGATACTCCCCATTGATTTGATTGATAATTAGTTGAGAGTCACCATACACGTGTAACTCTATGATCTTCCATTCCATAGCTAGCTTGAGGCCGTTGACCAATGCTTCATATTCTGAGATATTGTTGGTGCATGGAAACATCAAT
>MU223914.1:2014246-2031334 GCA_018584345.1 Thuja plicata | reverse complement strand
AGATATTGTTGGTGCATGGAAACATCAATTTGTAAGATTTGGGAATCTTGTATCCTTGTGGAGTTATGAAGAGGACCCCTACTCCAGATCCTTGTTGAGTGAATGAACCATCAAAGTACATCTTCCAAGGATATTTAGTGAGATGCATGATTGTTTCATCAAGGAATTCAATTAGTAAAGGTTCATCATCTTGGAGTGGTGAATCAGCCAATTGATCTATAAGTACCTGTCCTTTGATAGCTCTCTGTTCTACATATTCAATGTCAAACTCACTTAGAATTAGGACCCATTTTGCCAAACATCATGTTAATGTTGTTCCGCTCAAAAGATACTTTAGAGGATCGATCTTAGCAATGAGCTTCACTGTATGAGAGAGCATGTAGTGTCTCAATTTTTGTGATGTGAGGATGACTGCTAAGCATGCTTTTTCAATAATGCTATAATTGATCTCATAAGTGACTAGTGTTCTACTAATGTAGTAGATAGCTCGTTCTTTCTTTGTTTCATCTTCTTGTGCCAATAATACTACTAGGGATGTAGTTGTAGCTGAAATGTATAGGAGTAAGGGTTTTCCATGAATAGGTGCCATAAGAATAGGTGGAGCATCTAGGTACCCCTTCAATTCTTTGAAGTTTTCTTCACAGTGTTCATCCCATTTGAAGGTAACCCCTTTATGTAGTAGCTTAGTAAAGGGTTGTGCCCTATCTACAAGTTGAGACATGAATCTCCTGATAGACTGGAGTCTCCCTTGTAGCATCCTCATTTGACTGATGTTACGTGGAGGAGCCATCTCTATAATAGCCTTTACCTTTGTAGGATCTACCTTGATTCCTTTTGCGGATACTATGAATCATATGAGCTTCCCTGACTGGACCCCAAAGGCACATTTCTTCAGGTTGATCCTGAGTTGGAATTGTTCCATTTGATCCAATATCTTTCTTAGGTCAGCAATGTGAGTACCTCTTTCCTTGGATTTAGCCAATGTGTCATCTACATAGTCCTCCATGTTCTTGTGCATCATGTCATGGAATATTGTTGTCATGGCTCTTTGATATGTTGCACCAGCATTCTTTAACCCGAAAGGCATGACATTCTAGCAAAAGGTGCCCCATGCGCATGTGAATGCAGTTTTCTCTTGATCCTCAGGGGCGATCTTGATTTTATTATAGCCCAAGAATCCATCCATTAATGAATACATTTGAAAGCCTGTTGTAAGATCTATGATCATGTCAATGTTTGGTAGAGGGAAGTCATCTTTTAGACATGCTTTATTTAGGTCTCTGAAGTCCATACAGATCCTGATAGATTTATCAAATTTTGAAATGGGGGCCACATTGGAGATCCACCCTTCACAGGCGATGACTCGAATAAATCTAGCTTTCAACAACTTTTCTAGCTCTACTTTTACCAATAATGCAACATGAGGATGCATTTTTCTAAGTTTTTGTTTTATGGGCTTGTTCCTAGGAGCTATAGACAAGTGGTGCATGATGAGATTAGGATCTAGCCCTAGCATATCGGTATAAGACCATGCAAAGTTAATCTTCTTCTCTTTCAGAAACTCTGTGAACCGTACCTTCTCTTCTTCTGATAAAGATTGTGCCAGACGAACTATTTGAGGATTTTCAATAGTGCCCAAGTTCACTGGTTGTGCTGGTTCAACCAATACCAAAGATCTTTCCTGAAAGTGTTCTGGGAGGATATCAAGAGTCTCATCCTTTGGTGCCTTGAAGAGGTTTTCACCATTGGATACATCTTTTTTCTTTACTATTTTGGGATCTGATACTGCCCCAAAGTGGTTTTCACAATCAGTCCGCTTCTTCTTTTTATTTTTTAGTTTTTTACTAAGAAACCTAATATCCTCCTGTGACATGTTCTTGCTCCTTGCATTGGTGGAAGAAGGGTAAGGTTCACAAGCATTGAGGTAACAAGCTAGGGTGTGGTCATTGGAAAAGTCAAGGATAGGAATAGGATTTTTTTTAGTCCAATCAATTAGGTCTGGAAGTACCAATGTTAGAGAATCAGATTCTGGGAGGGACAACATCGTGTTAGCATCAAGACCATTAACCGACATGACATGATCAGTTAAGTTAATTTCTTCAATATTTAGATCAATAAGAGTGAGATCATCATTAAAAGGGTCATTGTTGGTCATATGCGGACCAAAATCTAGCGACTCATCAGTAGAAATCTCATCATCATTTCTCCGTAAAAGGTGGCTTCTTTCTTGTAGCCTATGAAATTCTTCTAAACTTATGTATTCACTAATGTCTCCATCAATTATCAGGGGAATGAACTCTTCTTCTGCTTCAGGAGGATCAGTATTATTGAGAGGAGTGTCAGATCATTTACTAGGAGCTGAGGGAGCTACAAACATGTGAATTGTATCTATTCCAATATCTTCAGAGGCAATAGATAGCCGATCCCATTCATAGCCATGAGAGTCTATGACATCATCATCAGATCTGTTTAAGTACTCAGTAATGGTTATTTGATGTACTCGGTTAGCTTCTTGTAGATCAAAGTGGGGTAGATCAAGGACATGTTAAATTTTGACCAATTGCCCCGAGTTAGGATGTAGATTTTGTGGCCGGGGTATCTCTTGAGTGATTGTTTCTATGGTGTCTCCTACCTCTTGAATGGGAGGTTGTGCTAGCAAAGGAGTGTGAAGGTCTTGTGGTACCTCAAAGCTAGGTACATAGTGTTCTCCTTGATAGTTGGGGTCCTCTGCACCAACATGTAACAATCTCTCATAGGACCGCTATTCTAGTTCATCTATTTTTTCACTCTCTTTATCTGAGTGTGGACTCTCTTTTGAAGTGGGTTTATCAGTTTTAGTATTAAAACCCAGTCCTGTTTTATCTCTGGTATTCTGGAACTCCATGGGTATAGGCTCAATAAACCCTCGTCTTGTATCATTTAGAGGTCCTTTTCCTTTGTAACCCATTTGTGTGAGGAAATCATATCCCTTTCCATACTATTCTGGGGATATATTCACATGTTTTATTTCATATTCCACCGGTTCTCCTTTGTAAAGCCAATCCAAGACTGCCTTTTCTTCTGTGTTATTTGAAGAAGATGTGGATGCCTTTATCATGCCAGTTGCTTTGTGTACTTCTGGCTCTTTGGATACTACAGGTGTGAATGTCGATGAAGGTTTTCCATAGGATCTTGGTGACACTGGAAGTTCTGTCATTGAGGGAGTCAGGTCCAGCTTGTACTCTCCCATACCTGTTTCTTTAAGTTTCAAGGTTTTGCTGAAACTCTTCATAACCATGTCCTTGGTAGTTTCAGGAGCATCTGCATCTATAGCCTCTTTGTTGTGTGGGATCATGCTACCAGCTTTGATATTGTTACAAGTGTAGTTAGCATCTGCAGGAATTGCCACTTCCACACCATTATGTGGGAATTTTATGCATTGGTGATAAGTGGATGGTACAACTTGCATTTCATGAATCCATGGTCTCCCTAGTAGGATATTGTAGGCCAATGGTAAATCCAAAACTTGACATATGACGTTCCTCTCAATTGGTCTAACTCTAATAGGTAGAACAATAAGACCTCTGGAGGATCTTTCTTCCTCATCATAAGCTTTGATGGTTATCTTGTTTCTAGAGTCAATTTTTTGTTCTGAGAGACCTAGTCTCTTGATTAGATCTAGTGTATAGATATTTAATCCTACGTCTCCATCTATCAACACACGTCTAACATGCGATTTATGAATAAGGACTTCAATATGGAGGGGTTGATTATGTGGATGTGTCAATGACTTATCATCCTCTTCAGAAAAGGAGAGGTAGTGCGGTGCTGAGATGTGATTGACCATCACTTGAAATTTTTCTATATCCATATCTTTTGGAACATTAGCAGCGTGTAGGGCTTGTTCTAGGATTTCCCTATGTACCGTGGATATCTTGAGTAATTCAAAAATAGAAATTTTGGCAGAGGTTCATTGCAATTGGTCTACCAAGTCATATTTTGCTCCGGGGATAGTGACCATGTGTTTTGCTGCTGGTTTAGGAATAGTTACAATAGGAACCTTGGATGTTGACGTTGATGTCAGTTTTGGAGGTCCTTTGATTGTAACCTATGCTTGGCTCTGTGTTACAGCATTGGTTTGGAAATAGGTGTTATTAACTCCTTTAATTGTGATCACATTTACCGATTCAGGTTTGATGTCTAACATATTGATCACATGTCATTTTTGGAATAGGTGTAGTTTACCTCATTAACCTTCGATAGAGAACCCTTGGGTACCCAAAATCCATGACCATCTGCTGAAAGAGAAACCCTCTCATTTTCCAACAGAGTAGTCTTTCTCACAATCTTATCAATAGTACTATTGCACTAAACTATGCATGCATGAAGCTAGTACAATGCACTCAATATTCTTCATTTTTCTATCACCATAGCACCTCGCACCGTTTTCAAACCTTCTTCAAAAAATTGTACATGCACACCCGCACCTATTAGTTTTCTAACAAACCATAAATTTCTTGCTAGTCCTGGGATATGCAAGACACCATCAAACCATCTAAATTTACCATCACAAAATTTCACCACATGAATGCTTCCACAACCAACAATATCAAGGAAAAAAGTTATCACCCAAATACACCTTACCACCATCAAAATTTGTATACTTACTAAACCAATTTCTATTAGGAGTCATCTTTAAAGATGCACCCAAGTCTATCAACCATGCATTTTCACCTGCACGAATGGCCAAGGTTGTAATAAAAGTATCTCCACCAGGGATAATTTTAGTGGCAAATATTCACCATTTGGCGAATGTCTCATGTCGGTGACCCAAGATTTGGCGAATAATATGTGCATATTGGGTTGGCCGTGTGGCTTGAACTTTATAAATAATGGGTCAAATTTCCAGGCCCATCATCCATCGTCTTATGTAATTTTATGCTTTTCTTTCACAATATTGCCTATTGAATCTTATTTTTCAACATTGTAAATTGAAATTTTTTGCCTACTATTTCCAAATCTTTTCTTAACCGATGACCCATATTCGCCAATGGTGTTTACACCTGTCCCTATTCCGGAGACTTTTGGTGGAATCTTTGTGTACTTTAAGACTTTGGCCAAAAATAGAATTCATGCCATTGATTTCACATCATCCAACAACTAAAAAAGAAGGGTTAATTCCTATCATCCAATATACAATTAACTCATGGTGCCTTGAAAAACTAATAAAAGTCATTTGAGCTTTTGGGGGCACTGCCCCTGAAACCCCCGCGGGGTCGTTGCCCCTCGATCCCTCCCTATACTGCGCCAGGGACCACACTAGGGGCTTTGCACATGGACCTGGCAAGGGGCACTGCCCCTTGATCTTGTCTTTAGGGCGTATGATAATTGATTATGTGATTTTATTCAATAATGAAAGATTCGCCAGAATTTCACAAAACTTTCATACGATTGAAAAAAAATTCGTTAGTAAAATTAATATTTTATCCTTCCAAATTAAATTTTTTTTGCCAATAATATTATTTTTTCCTCCTAAAATAGTGTAGGATTCGCCAAGAGTTTACATATTTTCCTAAGGTGGGTTTCTTAAAGTTATCCCTAATTGCCATTTTACTTCTCAGACTCATAATTGGAATCTTCCTTCTTCTTCTTCTTCTTCTTCTTCTTCTTCTTTGCATTCCTTTCAAAAATGTCCAAATTTTCCGCAATTCCAACATATTACCTTGGACTTACCAGGGGACTTAGATCTCTCCTTATTCTTGGACTTAGAATGACCATCCTACTTTTCATTCGTGTCTCTTTCTCTTGATCTTAAGCTCAAACTCTCAAAGCCTCTTTGACATTCAAAGAGACCTTCCTTCTCTTCTCCTCAAAAGGTAGAGAACCAACAACATCATCCATCTTCAATACAATTGAAGTGCTCCCTATGACCATGACAAGGTTGTTCCATGAGTCTGGAAATAGACATAGAAAGATTTGGCACCTTTTTTCTTCATCCATCGACACCCCTACTGAGGTCAACTATGTCACCAACATATTATTGCTTTCGAGATGCTCATAAATTCATCCACCTTCTTCCATTCTCAAGGAATACAATTTCTTCCTCAAGAAAATCTTATTCACAAGTGAATTTTCTTGGTAGATCTCACTTATCTTCTTCCAAAGCTTCTTCAAAGTAGATTCTTCGTGGACATTTATCAGAATTGAGTTAGCAAGGCACAATCTTATGAGACCTTTAACATTTCTATCCATTATATCATATCATGCAGCTAAAGTTGGATCCATAGGATGATAGACATTTTCATCCACTGCATCCCATAGATCTTGATCAATCAACAAATATTCCATCTTCAGCTTCCACACTTCAAAGTTTGAGCCATAAAAATTCTCCACATCAATTGTCCCTGATATGCTTTCCATCTTTACTATCCTTCAATGCAGAAAATGAAATACTCTGCACAAGTTCCCACTCAAACCTTGATTAGGTAAAAAAACCTTGTACCCAACAAATAGAACCAAGACTGGCTAGGCTGTGATATCACTTGTAAGGAAGAAAGGGTGTGGGGAAATGCTTCCTATGCTAATCTTGAGAGGAGGATTATGAAAATTTTAACATAACTATTATAGTGATTTCAAGAAACATATACGAGTAGAAAGAAAATAATAATAAACACATAACATAGTGATTATTGTGGGGAAAACCCTTACGAGAGAAATACCCCACATTCTAAAACCTGCATAATATATTATCAAAACAAAAATATTACAACACACTTGCAATGAAAGTTCTTACAAGAGCATCACCTTAACTCAAGCTTGGTAGAACTTCATTAGCATCCTTCTAGCACAAGATCTTGCAAACAAAACTCAATGCTCAAACTCCTCCTCAACCCCTCCTTTTATAGGATTTTCACAACCTGGAAACCACTTTTAGTTTACAAAACCATGAGAAAAACCTCCTTAACACGTGTTTCCCATCCTTGACATGTGTTTCCCAAGATAGAAAAAATCCAGGTTAAAAATAGTCTCTCACGTCCAAAGTCTTATCCCCTATATTTGACCCTTATAGTTGTCATGAAATGTGTCATAACATCTGTAAAAATGGCCCTCCTATATTATACTATGGACATGGAATCTTTTGACAACTAATATACCTTTCACCAAGGCACCAAAATAGAAAATTATTATATAGAATAAGATAAAATAAAATTGAAAATAATATCACTAGAAACTATAAATTTTCCGTCTTTTGGAACTATGGCTTCGACTAGGGTTTTTCCTTTTGATGGTGTTTTGCAGTCAGCTGGAAGGTTCTCATCAGTCGCTAGTGTATTTGTTGGTGTATCATCGGTAGCTGGTGAGGGGGTGTTGGAGGTTTCACAGGCGGCTGGAATTTTGACAATAGTTTTGCAGCTAGCTAGAAGGGGTTTGCCGGCTACCAGAGTGTGTGCTGGAGTGTCATCGGCTAGGGTTTTTCCTTCTGCTGGTGTTTTACAGTCAGATGGAAGGTTCTTTCTGGCCATTGGAGTATCTATTGGTGTGTCCTTGGTAGTTTTTGATGGGGCACTGCAGGTTTCGCAGGTAGCTAGAACTTAATCGACAATTTTGCAGTCGGCTAGAAAGATTTCGCTGGCTACTGGAGTGTCTACTGGTGTGTCATTGATAGCTGCTGATGGGGCACTGGAGGTTTTACAAGCTGCTGGATTGTAGTTAGTGAGTGTCTCTTGGTCTACTGGGAGTTCTACATTTGGTTTTGTTCCGCTTGGTGGTGCTTCAATGCCTAAGGGGACATTATCCTATGCTGGTATGGTTTCTACTGGGGCCTTAACCACTCCCTCTGATGGGTTTGGGATTGGTGGTTGTGCGGATAAGAGACCTCTCCCTATCTCAAACCCTATCTAGATCTACTTGGATAAAGAAGTGGTGGAAGATATTGAGTTTTCATCATCTGAATTTTCTTCTCGTGGTGTGATTTGTCGCTTCTTGGGTTTGTGGTCGAGTCTTGTTGACTTGTACATATGGATCTCCGCTCATTGGGAACCTATTATTTCTGGTACTGTTCATATTTTCCCTATGGAAAAAGGTTTTTTTACTATAAAATTTGATAATTCTGAAGATAGAAAGTTGATTATGTGCAATAATTCTTTCTCTTGGGATAATCGTTATTTGCTAGTCATGAAACCCTAGTTTCCTGATTTCTCCCCCTCTTCCAAAATCTTTAACAAGATTATGATTTGGGTAAGGCTCCACTATCTTCCCCTTCATTTTTGGGTTGACTCCCTATTCAAAGCGGTGGGTGAGGATTTTGGATATTTTCTGATGGTGGATGAAGAGTCATCTGATATTATGCACTCGACTTATGCTCATTTACTGGTAGAGATGGATATCTCTAAGGGGTTACCAGAAAAGATTAAGCTTGAGTACTCAAACACTCCTTGGATTCAAATTTTGGACTATGAAGGGCTTCCTTTCAGATGTAGGAAATGTTTTAAAATGGGTCACTTGGCAGCCCAATGCGGATTACAAAAGACGAAGACCAAAAGGTCTACTTCTTGGTGGAAGGGTGTTTCTTCCGATCACTATACAGTAAAGAAAAATATTGATCTTGTTGAGAATTTTGGGCTTGAGGAGGTTCCACTTGTAGGAATAGTCCCTTTGGGGTCTACTAACACCACTAATGGTAGTTCTGAGGTTGTTCAGCCTACTAGCGTTTCTTCTTCCGATACTATTTCAGATGCATGAGTTCTATATTTAGAAATTTAGTTTAGTGGACTCGATTTATGCATGAAAAATAAATTCTATCTTAAATGTTTACTCTTTGAGGTTGTGATCCTTATATAAAGAGTTACCCTCGGTGATAGATATATAAGTCTATTAGTAATATTTCATTGAGGTGGCATTTAAAGAGACAAGATCTGTGCTATTTTAATTGGTTGGTTTAGAATCATATGTGTAGATGCAAATTGGCAATATTAGGTGTGGAATCTAGAATTGTAGATCCTATTTAAAATTACTTTCTTATGAATAATGTATATGCAATTTAGAATATGGTATTATTATATGATCTTTTATATGTAGAATATAGACAATAATGTGTAATTCTTTATACGTTTTCTATAATCAATCATGGTAGGAATGATAGAGGAATATAAGAGGGGGAAGTAGTTATGAGGTACTCTTCTAGGTATGTCACCTCATGAATAGTCCCATAAGGCCAAAGGTGTGCAAGGAGTGTCCCACCCTTGGGCTTAGAAGGGAGGGATAGTAATGGTTCGCATGAATATATTTTAAATGAGAGTGAATGATCGATTTAGCATGCATTGCATTTAACTGACGTTTACAAAAGTGAAATATTGAAAATTCTTGGAAGGTCACCTATTCTAATACTACTCCAACCCAAGTGTACTTAATCATTGATTTCCCCATGATAAAGCCATCTTAAATTAAAGATGAAAGGATAGATGATCTTCTAGGAAGTCATGATGCATCACTTATATGAATGCTATTGTTATCCATTTTTTTTCCCCAGCTCAATCAGGTGGGTTTGTTATGTTTTGAATGGATTAAGGTAGTTTCTCAGTTCTGGCAGGTCCAATTCATCATACCTCTGTTTAGTATGCCAACACTGTCATGTTTTCAGGTTTTCCAGTCTTCACTTAGCCGAATTTGCAAAAATCCCTTAAACCCTGAAAACCCTAGGTCTTGGCAACTCTTTCCTGGGATTTCCTTGTTTAAATTCTGTGTTTATCACGTGAAAAAAGGTCAAAATCCCTTTTTGAGTTATATTTTAGTCTCATCACTCAATCGCGTCAGTTTATATGTCATGTCTTTGAGTTGTGCGACTACGCGACGAGCTGCCAATTTGGGAGTCATCACGCAGTCGTGATCTGTTCATGAGGAGTTCTGCTCTATCTGTGAGTGTGCGACGAGCTATTTAAAATGGTCATCATGTAATCGCGATCTGCCCTTGTCAAGTCTTTTAAACTGCGCGACTGAGCGGGTCAGTGTTTTAATGTCATATTGCGCAGTCGCGATGTTTTTTGCAAGATTGGTTTAGGGTCTACAAGTCGGCGATGAGTTAAAATTAGATGCATCACGCAGTCGCTGTTAAGTCATGTTGATTTTATCCTGCTCTATGACTGAGTGAGTCATGGTTTAAATTATACAGTCATGCACCCGCTCACTATTTTATGTCAATGTTTTAAGTCTTGTGAGTGCGTGTTGAGCTAAGAGAGGGGCTTGTTGCTCAGTCGCACAAGTTTTTTTCAACAGTAAAAGGAGCTCGCGAGTGTGTGACAAGCTGAAAGGAAACAAGGTGTCGTGTAGTCACCAGGCAATGCAGATCAAAGAAAAGGGGCTTGCGAGTGTGCGACGAGCTAAAATAGGGATGCGTCGCATAGTTGCACAGATAGTTTTTAAGGGTTAGAAGGGTCTGCGACCGAGCGACCAAAGAGAAAGAACATAGCTCATCGCTCACTCGCTGATCAATAAATAAAAAGGGAGAGTAGCTCGCGAGGATGCGATGAGCTAGAAGGAGGGTCATCGCTCAATCGCCGATCAATAAAGGAAGAGGGAAGATAGCTTGCGGGTGAGCGACTGTAGAAAAAGGAAGCTCGTCGCACGCTCGCAGTCAAGGGTAAGATAAAGTTTTCAGGCCTGCGAGTTTGCGACCAAGTAAAAAGACAGATGCCATCGCCTACTCGCACATGAAATGAAAATAGAGTAAAAGGTTGAGCGAGTGCGCGACCGAACAGAATGTGCAATGAAGAAAAAGAATGTCGCTCAGTCACTCAGAATCAAAAGTTAGTTTAACGCAGCCTACGACTGTGCGATGATGGGGGTAGATGAAGGTTTTCAGGGCCCAGGTTGTTAAGTCTGCAGAAAAGAGATATTTTTCTCAGTTTGCATTGTTTCCCAAGTTCATCAGAGAATCCTAAGTTTCAGGAAATTGTGCACAGAATAGTCTATCGATCCCAGAATTAGATTTGTTTCAATATCGGTAAAAGAAAGGAGATTCAGAGTGCGACAGGTCAAGGAACAAAAGGCATCGCTCACTCGCAGAAGGCAAGGAGTCAGAAATATATTAGATATTTTCTCAGACGCTGGAAGCCAGATATTTTTACAGATGAAAGATCAACTTTGAAAAGGTCAGAAGATGCATTTTTGGGGCTGTAGAAGAGTTATTGCAAATCAGAGACTTTTGTGACTCTTCTAGAGAGATAAGGATGCCTTTACAAGTGGCCATTATGACAAAATCGATAAGGCATGGCTGTTGCAGCCTTTTTTTGCACCTGTTCCACTTGTTTAGAGGTCCCAAAATAGGCCTTTTTCTCTATATCCGATCCCTGATATTTTGGCCCTCATAAATGATGCAGTTGGCTAAGTCATATAAGTATGAGTTGAGGACTCGTTTGTAACCAGTTCTGATTATGCAAAGATGCATGCTTTGTGACATTTTCTCTGTCCTTGGTATATTTTTGTGCATAGGTCTGCAACTCATTGTGAGAAATAATATGCAGAGCTTGAAGTTCTTGAAATTAATTTATTGAATTGTGTCAGCCTTGTCTCTTTTCTGCTTATTTGTATGCATTGTAGATGGTTGATGGCTTAATTGTGAATGATTTTATTTCCTTTTAATCATGTCCCTTTGTAGCATCTACTTGCAGAAGAGTATGTTTGCTTGCAGGTTGTAACTAGTGTCTTAGTTTGAGCTGTTAACTGTGAAGTCTTTCCTCTTAATGGGTTTAATCATGACCTTGTTATGAAATATTAATGCATGCCTATACAAGAGATTTGTGTTTTACCTCCAATTCATGTTAGTTGACCCAGGGCTTAATCCTGTGTGTGTTATGTTTTCATGTCAAATTTGGTGGATCACCTTAGTTTAGGTTTCATTTCAGTTGTTTATGTTTCACGCAATCTTTCTATCCCTTTTCCCCATCAATTTTTAGTCTTTCAAGAAGCAAACAGGTGATCACCATATAGGAAGCCGGCCTAGAATCCAGAGATTCATTCCAGCCATAGGTTATCCACAACCTTGGAATGTTTCCATGTTTCTCCAAAAGGTTAAGTTTCTTGCAAACTTAACGAGGTGCAATTTTGAGAGCTAACAACTTTTGGCACGCCCGGTGGGACTAAAGAGTTGTTTCTGAGCTCTTCTGAGAAGATATTCTGCTGCTGTTTGGTGTGGATAGCAGTAATTTCTGCCTTTGGAGGAAAGAAAAAAGCACATCTGGCGACTTTGAGGTCATTTTCTACTGGTTTCAAGCAGATTCAGTGCTGGTTTTTTTTTTTCAAAGTATTTTATATTCAGTTTTCCTGCTTACTACATGCATAGAAAATGTCAAGTAATTTTAGACAGCTACAATACTCACCCTCATGTCATGAAAATAATCCTCAATTGACCCATCTTCGGCCATATGAAAATCATCCTAAACCTATCTTTACTCCAAGCTATCATACCTTAGGAGGTTATGAATATATCCAACATGCCCCAGATCAATATGCCCTTACACATGCTTATGAGCAGGCCCACCAACAAGAGGGATCATGGGCATACAAGAAACAAAAAGAAAGCCTAGAGCAGCAGGCTCATTTTACTTGTTACGCACCCACCCCTGTTCAATTTCCTACTCAACTTGAGGAATTCCAAATCCAGCAAGTATTTCAAGACTATAGAAATGATCAACAGCACCTAGAAGGTCTAGTGCTAGATTTAGCCAAGTAGTTGGCTGATTTCAAAAGACAACAGGAGGTTGATCTTCAACTAGAGGAGTTGGCTCACGAAGCTTATCTCCAACAGCAGGAGATAGATGCTGAAAGGTATGAGAGAAAGTTATTTGCACAACAAGTTGCAGAAAAAGAAGAGCAGATGAGGCAATTAATTGCAAGACATCAAGATCTAGAGGCTCATGAAGCTTCTCATACCCCAAATCAATCTGCAATAGAGGCCAAGCTGCAATGGCAACCTCAATGGACTTGGCAGCCTGACTATCAAATGCCAAATCTTGCCAAAGATACCCCTTGTGCACCAGTCCAAGGTCAGGAGGTTGAGGGTAATATTCACGTTGCTATTTTACATTCAATTGAACAGGAGGCAGAGATTCAAGTGTATGAGTAGCAAAGGGAAATATTTGAAGGAGATCTTGATCACCAAATTGCTGCAAAGACAGAGGAGCTAAGATTACAAGCCGATGAGCAAAGGGGTCACCAGTTCAAAATTCCAAGTTGGAAAACTCCCCTATCTCAAAAGCCTATAAATGAAGAGCCTTCCAAGCTTTCATTCTTGAGATTTGCTGTTATTCTTCTAACACAGCCTATTATGGAGCATTCGTAGTCTTGTTGTGATCAACAACAGAATGAGGATTATCAAAGAAGGCTGGTTGCCAATGAACAACAAATAAGTGAAGATGATCAGTTGGGGCAGCCAGTTCAAGATATAGTAGAGAGGGCTGGTATAGAGGAAGGGTCTATGTTTTTGTTTAATGAGCTCCCTTCATTTGTTGACCAGGATGAAAGTAATAAACCTATGCCCACACTGGAAATGAATGAGGAGCAGCAAAAGGACATTAGAAACAATGATGGGTTGCTGTTTCACAATAATCAGTGTGATGATCAGGCCTTGAATCATGAGGAAGGATAGGAAGGTAGTCCAGTTTTGTGTCTTGGGGAGCCAGAAGACCATTCAATTACTCCTCAAATTGAGCTGGTTGCTAGTTCATCCTCCTTGCTTCAGGAAGGATATAAAAAGTTTGATGTTTCCCAAGACATTCAAAAGAACTATCATGATGCTCTAAGTGTAGCTCTTGTTCAGAAAAGCAAGGAGGATGTATAGGAAGATATGTTCTGGGAGGAGCTGGAGCTATTTTTCTTAGAGATTGATACAAAACCAGTATCTCCTAAGTTAGAAATTCATGAGCAGCAACAACCAAGTGTTGAGGCAACCATGTTTCTTTTTGAAACACAAGAGCCAAGTATTTCTAGCCAACAAAGTGATGAAATCAAGGTGTCTTTTCTCCTTACAAATGAGATAAATGAAGGGGTTGATCTCAATCAGCAAAAAAGTGTTAGAGAAGCAGTCCAAAAGCCAAACACCAGCAATAGAAGCTCCAAGTTTTCTCTTTCAAGAGGATGCCCTGTTAGACATCTATCTAGGGTGGAGGACAGCTCACTCATTTTATTGACACCCAAACATGAAGTTCCAGTTGGAGATGTAATAAAAAAGGATCATGTTCAATCGATCAATACACTCTCAAGCAGCAGTGTGCATGCACACCAAGAGGAGGTGAGTGAACTAGCTTATCATTTCCAGGAGGAGTTACAATTGTTTTATGATGTCATCTCCAGCATGTCTCTTTCCCTAGTTTCCTATGAACATGCCAATAATTACAAATTTAAGAGGAAAGGGAGTTACTTCAGCCAACCAGTAAATGGACTCGTTTAGCATTTCTTCATTGCTGGTTAGTTTAGGGTAGGGTAGTTTTCAGTTTCAATAAGTGTTGTCACGCATAGATTAGTTGCAGTTTTCATTCCCTAAGTGCTGGTTGCACATTTTAGATAGTTGTTTCTGAGAAAGAGCAAGCTGCTATAGTGAACTACAATTGCATGAGATAGGCATCCATCATATGAAATAGTGAAAACATGTATCCACTGCTGCACATCATATACGCCTCCCTCATAGAGCTCTAATTGCATGTCATAAGCCATACACAAGTATTGGATGAATTAGGAGAGGTTGCAGTCTGGAGGTGATTGCAGCATTGAAGGGAGAATGTTTTTCAGAAGTTTGGTCATATAAGAGACTCTATGCCCAATGGACTAGATAGTAGGCATCTGGTCTGATATGCTTAGTAGGCAAGCATCACGCAGATGTCGCCAAAGTTGTTATCCATTTTTTTTCCCCAGCTCAATCAAGTGGGTTTGTTATGTTTTGAATGGATTAAGGTAGTTTCTCAGTTCTGGCAGGTCCAATTCATCTTACCTCTGTTCAATATGCCAACACTGTCATGTTTTCAGGTTTTCTAGTCTTCACTTAGCCGAATTTGCAAAAAGCCCTTAAACCCTGAAAACCCTAGGTCTTGGCAACTCTTTCCCGGGATTTCCTTGTTTAAATTCTGTGTTTACCACGCAAAAAAAGGTCAAAATCCCTTTTCGAGTTATATTTTAGTCTCATCACTCAATCGCGTCGGTTTATATGTCATGTCTTTAAGTTGTGCGACTGCGCGACGAGCTGCCAATTCGGGAGTCATCGCGCAGTTGCAATCTGTTCATGAGGAGTTCTGCTCTATCTATGAGTGTGCGATGAGCTGTTTAAAATGGTCATCGCGCAATCATGATCTGCCCTTGTCAAGTCTTTTAAACTGCGTGACTGAGCGGGTCAGTGTTTTAATGTCATATCGCGCAGTCATGATGTTTTTTCCAAGATTGGTTTAGGGTCTACGAGCTGGCGACGAGTTAAAATTAGATGCGTCGCGCAGTCGCTGTTAAGTCATGCTATTTTTATCCTGCTCTGTGACTGAGCGAGTCATGGTTTAAATTATACAGTCGCGCACCCGCTCACTATTTTATGTCAATGTTTTAAGTCCTGTGAGTGCGCGACAAGCTAAGAGAGGGGCTCGTCACTCAGTCGCACAAGTGTTTCTCAACAGTAAAAGGAGCTCGCAAGTGTGCGATGAGCTGAAAGGAAACAAGATGTCGCATAGTCGCCAAGCAATGCAGATCAAAGAAAAGGGTCTCGTGAGTGTGCGACGAGCTAAAAGAGGGATGCGTCGCATAGTTGCACAGACAGTTTTTAAGGGTTAGAAGGGTCTGCGACCAAGCGACCAAAGAGAAAGAACGTAGCTCATCACTCACTCGCTGATCAATAAAGAAAAAGGGAGAGCAACTCATGAGGACGCGATGAGCTAGAAGGAGGGTCATCGCTCACTCGCCGATCAATAAAGGAAGAGGGAAGATAGCTCGCGGGTGAGCGACTGTAAAAAAAAGGAAGCTCGTCGCACGCTTGCAGTCAAGGGTAAGATAAAGTTTTCAGGCCTGCGAGTTTGTGACCAAGTAAAAAGACAGATGCCATCGCCTAATCACACATGAAATGAAAACATAGTAAAAGGCTGAGCGAGTGCGTGACCAAACAAAATGTGCAATGAAGAAAAAGAATGTCTCTCAGTCGCTCAGAATCAAAAGTCAGTTTAACGCAGCCTGCGACTATGCGATGATGGGGTAGATGAAGGTTTTTAGGGGCCAGGTTGTTAATTCTGTAGAAAAGAGATATTTTTCTCAGTTTGTATTGTTTCCCAAGTTCATCAGAGAATCCTAAGTTTCAGGAAATTGTGCACAAAACAGTCTGTTGATCCCAGAATTAGATTTCTTTCAATATCGGTAAAAGAAAGGAGATTCAGAGTGCGACAGGTCAAGGAACAAAAGGCATCGCTCACTCATAGAAGGCAAGGAGTCAGAAAGATATTAGATATTTTCTCAGACGCTAGAAGCCAGATATTTTTACAGATGAAAGATCAGCTTTGAAAAGGTCAGAAGATGCATTTTTGGGGCTGCAGAAGAGTTATTGCAAATCAAAGACTTTTGTGACTCTTCTAGAGAGATAAGGATGCCTTTACAAGCGGCCATTATGACAAAATTGATAAGGCATGGCTGTTGCAGCCTTTTTTTGCACCTGTTCCACTTGTTTAGAGGTCCCAAAATAGGCCTTTTTCTCTGTATCCGATCCCTGATATTTTGGCCCTCATAAATGATGCAGTTGGCTAAGTCGTATAAGTATGAGTTGAGGACTCATTTGTAACCAGTTCTGATTATGCAAAGAGGCATGCTTTGTGACATTTTCTCTGTCCTTGGTATATTTTTGTGCATAGGTCTACAACTCATTGTGAGAAATAATATGCAGATCTTGAAGTTCTTGAAATCAATTTATTGAATTGCGTCAGCCTTGTCTCTTTTCTTCTTGTTTGTATGCGTTGTAGATGGTTGATGGCTTAATTGTGAATGATTTTCTTTCCTTTTAATCATGTCCCTTTGTAGCATCTACTTGCAGAAGAGTATGTTTGCTTGCAGGTTGTAACTAGTGTCTTAGTTTGAGCTGTTAACTGTGAAGTCTTTCCT
>MU223914.1:1966003-1976155 GCA_018584345.1 Thuja plicata | reverse complement strand
ATTTTTCTAACCATTCACAAGCAGAATCAAATTCCTGTGGATTAAGAACAATATCAGGGTTACCTCGTGAAAGACCTTCGGGATGAACTTGCGGGGATGTTTGTTTAGAGGAGGCACCATGGCTGTCTGAAGCTTCAACTCGCGCACCAGCAGTAACTGCTGGGCTGAAGTTGGCCAGAGCCATAATAAAAGCTAACCCTAATGCAAAAGGGATCCCACAGTAAATGCGATTTGACAGATGGATGGCTCTGAGCGGAAACACAGACAGTACGCCGTAGAACTCTTGAATTTGACAAATTTTCATTTTTGAAAATTCTTAGGCCTTTGGTCTCTTCGTAAAGTTGTTTGGTTCTCATTGAGCCCACTAAAGATCAAGTCTTGCTGCAAGCAAAGATTCTGACACCATAAGGGATGAGGCGGGGATCATGCCCCGAACGTGAATACCCCTCAGTCTTTGGCTTTAAGCCAAAGAGGTTCAAATCCTTGATTCTAACCTTCAACCCCAAAAAAATTGTACTTGTGCATAATTAAAAGCTAAACATATTATTATTCACAATGTCTTTGAAGCTGTTAGATCATAGACTATCTATAAACCATTGATTTTAAATACTTAGCTGGTTATTTTTTCTAATCACAAATTTTAATGGAAGTTGACGGTTGTGTTAATAGAGATGCTCTTTTGGCACATTAGAATTATATTTCATATTTCATGACATAGCATAAGCAATACATAATCTGGTTAGAATTATAAAAGTCAATTAAATCATACCTTAGAGTTAGAGGCTGTGTACGCTTTTCTTACTATTAAAAAAATTGACAAAATTATTCAGGAATATTCATGGAATATACATTAAATCACTTTATTGGAGATTCTTTTCTAACATGGCTCCCAAAAGTTATAGCATGCCGTCATACATTGACCAAAACTAACATGATTGATAGGAGGGAATACTCGCTAAGGTCAACCCCTGAAGAATCTTCCTTTTATATTTTAGATAAGGTGGTGAGGAAAGGGTGGTCAACTCAACAAGCTTGGATTCCTCATTCCACAAAATCAGATTTTGGTGTAAGGCATTTTCCATGAGGATAATTGGGTACATTTATATTGCACCAAGATTTTCAATTATTCCTTTATTCTTTTTAAAAGAGAGAACTTTTTCTTAATGTTTTTTATTATTATGGTCTTTTTTCAATGTTAAGTAGTTAATTTTTATTTAATAATTAAAAGAAATACTAAAAATGTAATCTGAAGTTTTAAGATTCATAATCAATGTTGAATTTTAGCTAGCAGTTTTTGTAAAAGATGGGAAGATTTATTCTTAAAGTTAACAACCTTATCATGAAAGATTATGTGTTGTCTACTCTTGAGAAAAATATGCAAAAAAACTTGGAATTGTTTGTTTTAGGTTCTAATTAATTGATTTACTCTTGATTGTAATTTCTAGAACATTGTTCACTACTTGTTCTTTTTAATATTATCAATAAATACAAGTTTTAATTGAAGGAAAAATGTTCTATGATATGTGGAATCTTCTAACTTTAAATTGTACAATTTAGGAGTAGCTAAAACATCAAATCCATCTTAATTATTATGAGAATTACATTCAATAGTTTATCCTTTCTCCACCATTATGTTAGGTTCTATTATATTGGTTTTATGAAGGATTGAAGATTGTCTCAAGACAATGTAATATCAAATTTCTTAATTTCAAAGTTATTTATACATTTCTTCTTTTATCTATTTCACTATTTTGAATTTTAAATGGATGTCGCATTCTTCATGTAATTGAGATTTCAAAGCTAATAAATTTATTCTTCTAGATCATTATTATAGTGTCATATGCATGTGCAATTATTTTTAGGTCAACAAAAAAAATTAAAATAGCATTATTAGTAGTTGAAAGTAAATTCATCTCTTCTTCTTGACTCCTACTTAATATCAAATGGATACGAAATCTTTTTAGGTCCACAAAGAATAAACTAATAGAAAATTTTGTTGTTGAGAGTTAACTTATTTATTCTTCTAGACCACTCTTTTAATATCAAATGAATGTACAAAATCTTTAAATAGAATGAAAGTTATTTATATATTTAATATTCTAAAGCTAATGTACAACCACAAATCACCACTTTTGAACTCCTTAATATTGAATTATTCATTGGCAAAATTATAAACTCATCACCCATTTGTCCATTGTGTAATTCACTTAAGCCATTTAAGCATGCCTTGTTTGTTTCTCTCAACTATCTACAACTTTTACTACTATATCATGTCAGGTTATTTCCTACCCTTTTCCCATAAGTGGTCTTGAAAGTTGACAATTTTGAACTTATCTACATTTTAGAATTTAATTTATAATACTTGTTACCTTATTATAAAAGTTATGTGAAAATTTTACTGCATTGATGCCCAATAAAAACTCCCTTTGGAAATAACAGTTCAAATGATTAGTGCTAACTATCAATCTAGATATATTAAAAATAAAAAAATATAAGTTGTTGCGAATTTGCTGGATGGCTCTGCTCTGGCACTCTAAAATGCGAATTTGCACGATCAATTTACTGGATGCTCAGCTTTGTTTTTTCTCAAGGACTAAATATGCTATGGATAAATTTTCCCCCTCTACTGTTGGGGTCTCTACGAACTGCAATGATGTTCCTTCCAAATCTTCGGGTGTAAATCTGCGATCGGTGCTCTCTTCTCCTAGGGCTCCTCCTAGGGCTTTACCTCGGGAGAGTAGCATTAAGGATCAATGGGTTCAATGGGTTCGGGCCCATATGCAAAATGTTAAGAGAGCTCGACGCTTCAGCTCCAGATCTGCTCAGAGTGTATTCCTACCTTGAAAACCCTCTTTTATCTTACCCACTAACAATAGGTTTAATAGGCTTCGTTCTGCATATTCAGGCTATAATCTAGATACTTCCTTGTTTTCCCCTCCTCATAAGCGGCCTAATGACCACATAGTGAAGGGATTCACTCCTAGGGCTTTTCAGTCCAACCCCCCTCATTCCCAAGTGAATACCTAAGTCTAGAAAACCTAAAATTTCATCATTTTTACCGTATTCCCCACTGCATTGCAAAAAATTTGCTAGGGTTCCATGGGGGAATGCTATGAATAGAGGGATTTCCATAAATGAAACCTATACCCCCCCCCCCCCCCCCNAAACCTATCCCCCCCCCCCCCCCCACAACGTTGAAAGGAAATATATGCCAAATCTGCACCTAAAGAGGAAGCTTTATCTCTAGAAATAATAGACGGATTAATGGAAAAAACTCAAGAAATGTGTGCTTCCTTTGGGGTGTTTTGCAGGTGGAATGGAGTGGGATGCTCATCAGAAGAAATAGAAAAATGGTTGGAAAATATGTTAAATTATAAGGTAAATATTGTCCTCTTACCTGAAAATTTTATCTTCATGGTCTGTAATAATATAGATCTTAAAGAACAGGTACTCTGGGTAGGATGCCCTAGATATAATGATATAGATTTTACAGTGCTTGATTGGTCTCTGCTTTTTGATCCCGCCAAATTAACTGAATTTCAAGTAGAAAGGTTTGTTTTGCTTAAAAATATGCTAGTAGAATTCTTAAATGATGAATTGTTAAGGAAAATTGGAAATATCTATGGGAAATTTGTAGGGTTTGTGGATAAAGATCTTATGTGCTCCGAAAAAGCAATTATAGTGAGGATGAATTTGACAACTAAATATCTTAAACCGAGAGATATTAAAGGAAAATCATTAACTCACAAAATTAATCCAATCATTATGCATAATAATTTTGATATTGTCGAACCTGGTGAGGTTCATGGATCTATTGGTCCATTTCTTGGGAATAACCCTCATTTTCAGTTAGGATTAGGAGACAATATAGAACCCTATAAGGTAAATGTGTCCTTTCTTAAGGATAAAGGGGGATTTCTGATCTCATCACCTCACCCCTTGGGTCAGAACATTGCCCAACAGCTTAACCTTACCAAGAACACACATATCACTATTAAAAGCTCTAACAGTTTAATTGGAATGGAAGGTAATCTTTCTTCGTACCATATACCTCTAGTTATGGAGCCTATTTCCTATGGCTTGGATGCTTATAATATCAAAGATATTGTCCATTCCCCCTCTCGACAAACACCTAGAATATATAACAAGATCTCCTTAAATTCAGAAATGGTTTCTCCACCTCCCCTCCTTAGTTTTCATTCATATTGAAAATTAGAAACTGGGCACAAAGATATGTCTTACAATTTTGTATCTTCAAAAAGAGCTGACTTATTAGAGAAAGATAGGGATATCATGGAAACATTAGATACCTCAAATAATTTATATCCGTATAATAACAAGCTGGAAAAAGTTATAGAAAATATCAAAGATTGGGATCATTATTCTGAAAGGAAATGTAGCAAGGTAGGTATCCTAGCACATAATGAAGTGAATAACTTTCTCGGTGCAGAAACACAGGGGACAAGGGTCTCTTCTCCCCCATCCAGTCAGGGTTGGAAATGTCATCACAAATCAAACTAAGATAATTTTCTTAGGTAATACTGAGAATCTGATACTGGGGAATACTAATAAAGCTTGGAGTGTCTGCCCTTCCAACCCTGAAAACTATCTGGAGTTTCACACAGAGGGAGCTAAGTTTGGTTTTCCTTAGGTCCAAGCTACTAATATAGAAGTTCCTTTAGAGAAGGTAACCATGTATCCTGTTGAGACCCCAGATTTTGGGCTCTCAATGGAAGGACTCTTGAAATGGTCGCAGGATTCGGTGCCCCCTCAGTGTGAAATGAAGGAGATAGAGGATGAGGTTATCCATCCTGAAATCCAACATGCCAAATTACTAAACATGAAAAAAATCTAGCAAATAGAAGAATAAGGAAGTGCTTCTACCTCTTCTACCCAAACTGATAAAGAGGTAGAAATTATCAATGAATTTGTTGTAGAAACCCTCCCAGATGAACTCATTGATATGTTTATGGATGAAATATGTGATAAAGAAGAACTGTTATTACAAAGGTCGCTCCTAATAAAGGGCCTTGAGGAAATGCAATAATTATATGATCCTGAGGCTACTGCTAACCTTCTGGTTGAAATAGATAACTTAGAAGCTGAGGACCCTGATTCCTATGGTATAGTTGTTACACAAAATAGTAAAGACTCTCCTGATTGCGGTCGAATTCTAAAGAAGAGGGGTAGAAAATCTAAGGGGGAAATTAGAAATAGAGATGGAGAAGCTTCAGGTCAGGTCAAAATTATGACTCTCTTATATGTTGGGAAGGGGCAGTGCCTTCCCAAGGAGGTATGATCATCCTAACTTGGAATGTTAGGGGTCTTAATGCCCCTAACAAGCAACATATTCTCCAATGCTGCATAAATAGTACTAAGGAAGATTTATTATTAATACAAGAAAAAAAGATGTGTAGGGAAGAAGCACTAACCTTTAAAAATAAATTAGGATTTAGAAACCTAGAAGAGTCACAGGCCATAGGAGCATCTGGGGATTAGCCATTATCTGGGACCCTAGATCTATTTCCTTTAATATTATAGAAAAACACCAAAATTGGATGTCCACTCAAGTAAGAAATTTTAGAAATAACCTAGTTTTCAATCTTATTAATGTGTATGGCCCCACACAAACAAAAGATAAACTCCAAGTCTGGACGGAGATTGAAACTTTCCTTGGTAACCACCCAAATCAAATTTGCTTGATAGGTGGGGATTTTAATACTATTACTAAGCTCTCTAAGAAGAGAGGGAGCGGTACTAAACTACCACAAGCGGCTAATAATCTTATTGATTGGGTCTCTAGAAACTCTTTACTGGAAATACATACGGAGGATAATGCTTTTACATGGAATAATAGAAGGAAATTTTTTTGCAACATTGCAGAAAAGCTAGACAGATTCTATATCCATGGGAGTTTAACTGATGTCAATGCAACCTTTAATGCTGAAATACTACCTATTTCTGGTTCAAACCATTACCTTGTCCAACTGCAAATTGTTGCCGACTCCGGGCCTAAGAATTGTCCTTTCAAATTTGAACAAATGTGGCTCCAAGATGAGAACATCCTAAACCTCATTAAACATTGGTGGGAGGAAGCACAGGTTTTAGGTTTTAAAATGTATATAGTTGCTAGCAAACTCAAGATTATTAAAAGAAATTGTCTAAAAAAGAGATTTTATGGCGACAAAAATCGAGGGAATCTTGGTTAGAGACAAGAGACAAGAGATAGAAATACAAAATTCTTTCATAATAGTACCAAACAGAGGAGAGTAACCAATAGAATTACAACAATAAAAATAGATGATGGGAAGGACCTCCAACACCCTTCAAAAATAGTGAATGAGACAATTAAATACTTCAAAGATATATTGAATAGCACGGGATCCTCTAACCTTTGTGAACAGAGAAAGATGCTTAAGTATATTCCAAAAATAATAACACCCCAACACAACAAAGTCTTATTAGAAAAATTCACTATTAATGAAGTAAAGGATGCCTTAATGTGTATGAACCCTGATAAATCACCAGGTCTAGATGGATTTTCAGCTGCCTTCCATCAAAAATGTTGGGAATTCATAGGAAAGGAGGTCACAGATGCATTGGAAGGAGTCAAGAATTCAGGTAAAATCCTAAAAGAAGTCAATTCTACCTTTTTAACTCTCATTCCAAAAAAAAACCTGAAAATCTGAATGATTATAGACCAATTGCGCTCTGTAATACCTTATACAAACTACTATCCAAAACTTTGAAAATTAGGCTCCAAAAACTCCTACCCCACTTGATTAGTGAGGAACTAACTGGATTTGTTCCCGGCCGATCAATTTACAATGGAGTTATTATAGCCCAAGAAGCTATTCATTTGGTTCAAAAGAATAAGTCTCCTAGTATGTTAATTAAATTAGACATTAGAAAAGCATATGACAAAGTAGACTCGAGATTTTAATGTAAATGTTTAGAAGCCTTTGGGTTCACAAAAAGTTGGATTAACCTTATATATGAATGCATATCAACACCTATGATCTCTGTTTTGATAAATGGAAATCCGGAAGGATTCTTTGAGATTTCAAGAGGGATTAGACAAGGGGACCCAATGTCTCCCTACCTCTTTGCCATCATGGCTGAAGCCTTGGGGAGAGCTATACATGCATATAAAATGGTAGGTTCTCTCAAAGGCATAAAAATATCTAGTAATTTGGAACCAACTACTCACCAACAATTTATTTATGATACCATGCTATATGGGGCCAGTGACGAGAATGAAGCTAAAACCTTCAAATCTATCCTAAACTCTTATATTGTTGCCTCAGGGTAAGAAATCAATGAGGATAAATTGGAAGTATTTTTATTTAATACAACTAATAAAATCTCAAAATAGATTTGTAGAATTCTTAACTTCAAAATAGGAAGTCTCCCCTATAAATACCTTGGTTTACCCTTAGACAAAGGAACAAGGACTGCTTCTCTCTGGAATCCAACAATAGAAAAAATCAAAAATAAAATAAACTCCTAGAAAGGTAAATGACTCTCCTCAGTGGGTAGAGCCACAATGGTGAAATTTGTTTTAGCATCCATGCCTATCTATTAGTTAGCATGTATTAACCTTCCTACTAATAAAAAATTAGAATTAAATAAATATTTAAGAAATTTCTTTTGGCAAGGTACTAGTGATGTAAAAAGATACCCCTTGATTGCCTGGGACAAAGTTTATTACCCAAAAGATGAAGGGGGTGCGGGCATTAAAAACATTGGGGACCAAGGGAAGGCATCAGGAGCTAAACTAGTATGGCGACTATCTCAAAATCCACAAGCTAATTGGGAAAAAGTTTTAATATCAAAATATTTAACTAATAATAACTTGATAAACATCTTTAGGGAAAAAACCTGCCAAAAGGCTCACGTATTTGGAACTTTATGTTAGAATATCGTCACATCATTTCTAGAAAACTTACTTGGAACCTAGGAATAGGGAAGGATGCACTCTTTTGGGTAGACTCTTGGGGAGGATATGATGCGTCAGATAAACCTCAATTTATCCGGTCTAGAGTCATATTAGATCCTACGCTCAGTAGTTTTGTCAAAAATTATATTAAAAACCCAACTAATGACATAGGTGGGAACGGAAGGACTTCTCTGAACTTAAGTTACTAAGGGATGAAGCTAGTCTCCTCTTAGAAACATTAAAAAAGAGACGTGTGGTCCTCAATTGTAAAAAAAGACACCTTTGTATGGGATGGGGCAAAAAATGGAGAATATAATACCAAGGATGGATATAATGCAATTAGAAGCAAACAAATCAGGCCAAAGACAAATATACCTATTAATCTTTGTTGGAAAAAATACTGCCTGGCTAAGGAAGGCATGTGTACCTGGATAGCTCTACACCAAAAGTTACTCACAGCAGATAGATTTAAGAGAATGGGTTATGAAGGACCTAGTGGGTGCCTTTTGTGCGAGAATGATGAGGAAGACCTCAACCACATCTTACTAACATGTGAATTTTCTAATCAATGTTGGAAGTGGTTAAGCTGCAACTTGGGCAGGCAATCTGCATTTCCCAACACCATTCTTGGAATGCTCCGGGCTTGGCCCAGAAATTAAGAAGGGTAGCATATATGCTAATTTATGGATCACAGCTCCATAAATTATCAAATGTGAATTATGGAAGGAGAGAAATAGAAGAATATTTAGAGATGATAAAATGGATGTAAGACAATTAATGAATAAAATGGAAACAAGCCTAATTTAATTTACGAATAATAAAAGTAGAAGTCAGCAAAAAAAAGAGGCAAAGATGTCTCGTTGGGATGAAAAAGCAGGGGAAAATGGGTAGGCCTGGTCCTCCCACCATTTTATGGATCAGGAGAAAAATTAACAAAATCTAGGAGGGTTGAATGTGTATGGACACCACCTCAACATGGATGGTTTAAATTGAACTTTGATGGAGCATCAAGGGGAAACCCTAGGGTTGAAGGTATTGGGTGTTGTGTTCATAATAGTGAAGGTAGAGAAATTACAGTGTTTTCCTCTCTTATTGGTCACGAGACTAATAATAGGGTGGAGTTACTTGCATTATCAAAAGGACTAAATATATGTAAAGATCTAGGTATAAAAAAATCTAGAAATTGAGGGGGACTCAACTATTATAGTTAATGCACTCAAGACAGGCTCTACGCCTAATTGGAGACTAAATGTGCTTCTTTCTGAAGCCATTAATTTTAGTAAATCATATTCCAAAATCATAATTAATCATATATATAGGGAAGGCAATAAGAGGGCTAATGAATTAGCTAATCTCGGAGTGGATGGCATCACCATTCCCGCTGATGCACCTACAAAAAAAGAACTGGATCTTCAGACTCAAGAAATTACTAAGGTTTGATAGTAACTTAGTTGGTCCCCTCACAATACCATAGCAAAAGAAGTTTTTTATCCATATATAATAACATATATCATAGTATAATTAAAGTCCTTTTAATAAATAAGCTTACCAAATAAGCCCTATCTCGAAACCATCCCAGCGGGAATTACCCAAGTTCATTTCAACTATCCCTATAAAATAAAACCGAGCTTGATCTTAAAGATTGGTCACATTAATGCAGGTATATAAAGGTGTAGGTATGTATGTACATATGTACATTAATATGTATGTATGTAGGTATGCACATTTGAAAGTATGTTCATAAGTATGTATATATGTATATAGGTATGAATGTATGTAGGTATGTATGCATGTACATTTCCTTATACATAAGCATACAACCCTTTACCCTCATATACATTGGCACTTGGGTTTATGTCAATTCAATCCCTAATAAATACATGATACTTATATATACAATTCATTTCTTTAATGCATATGTTCATAAACAATTATATACAAATTATACATATTTATATATAGATATATAGGTCATCCATCTATATGGATAATGGTATAAATTCATATTCACACCCTAAAACATACTTAAAGACATATATATACAGATATAAATTTATTTTCTTTTACATCATTCAGAGGTTTTCACATTTACTTAGCTATGTGTGTGTGTGTGTGTGTGTGTGTGTGTGTGTGTGTGTGTGTGTGTGTGTGAGGGGCCAAACTATGCCCTTAAGTGGCAATGTAAAATACAAAAATCAAGGTTAGTAAACTTG